>CM049809.1:19609122-19649122 GCA_027422405.1 Ptychobarbus kaznakovi
TAGTAGTAGCATTGTAATAGAAAAACACAAGAAGATTTGTTCATGTTTTTGAAAGAAGTCTCTTCTGAAGGCTTCATTTATTTGATTAAAAAATTCAGTAAAAACTGTAAAATTGTGAAATATTATTACAATTTAAAATAATAATTTAGTATTCTAATATATGATAAATTGTCATTTATGTATGTGACACAAAACACAAATTTTAAATATTACACTAATAAAATGAAATTAAATGCAATAAATAAATAAACAAAATTATTTATTTAAAATTTTTAATTTGGTTTGCAAACGTAAGACAGTAAAATCTTATCAAATGATGTACAGTAAGTTAAAAAGCATCGTCCTGTTAGTCTCTGCTGGAACATAACTACACCATCTGCTCCCCTCTTTCTCTATTGGAGGACATTCAAAAGTAGTGCTACATTCTGCTGTGATGCTCATAGATAGCTTTATACAGGTATTATAGACCTTCTTGATGGGAACACACAACACCTTCAAATGGCATCATTTCCTGAGAATATCTCGAAGAAATCTGTCATTTTTTTTTTTTTATAATTTATTAATTTTCAGTAAAAACAAAAATCAAGCCAAACTGCAGATGATTTGTACATGTAGCTTTCAATGTCTGTAAGACAGCTCAAAAATCACATTCACATGAATGCATGAATGAATAGATGGCGAATGAATGGAGAGATGAAGTGTAAAGATATGTCATAACTAGCTCACGTCATTATTCTGTCTGTCTGTCTCATTTCAGCTGTTATAGTCGCTTGTTCTGCCTCTTTCCTTTAATTTTTCACACTTACTGTACTCTTTCTTTCTAGAGTTTGATACTTGTTCTGATGTCGTATAAAATGTCTTTGATCTAAACTTGATAAATCATGTTCTTCTCGCTGTTTGTGGTTGTTCTGATTTGTGTTCCGTTTTCTGATTTCTGTTTTTCTCCTCGATGCATGCTAGTCTCACAAGCGACTTTCCAAAGTAAGCATTTCTCTCTTCTGTTCTGTATTCACTCAGTCTCTCACCCTGTGTGTCTGTATTCCTGCTCCCGTGGCCGTTCTCTAGTCTGTTATTGATGTGTCTTGTCTGACTCTGTCTGTTTGTGTGAATGCAAGTGTGTGTCCAAGTGTTTCTTTAAACAAATACACATCCTTTCTCTCCATCTGCTTTCATGTTAGCAGGCATATTTGTCACTTATGATTCTGCATAATAGTATGATAATAGGTTAAAGAGATAAAGTTAGACGTATTTGACTTATTGCTGCATGATGAAGATTAAACTGAATCATCAGAGTTATTGCACTTTACATAAGCACCAATCATGAGCATGCCAAATCATATGCAGGGTCATCTAGTGTATTATATTTGTCATATACATTAACCCACTCTATGTTATGAAAACTGGTAAAAACCTTTAGAAAATTAAAGTGAAATTCTTAACTCCAAATTATGTTGCTTTATTATTTTCTGTTTTTATTAAAACAACAAAAAAAGACTATATTGTGGCACAGAGTTTGCTTAAGTGCATTTATTCAGCAAACGCAATCGCAAACAACATAGTCAAGATTAATGCTTGGATTTATTATAGTTTGTCACTGAGAAGATGTGTGCACAGATTTCGTTGCAAAAAGTTTTCAGGTTTGGAATATTAAGAGAAGAGAAGAAAATGTATCCATTTAATAGAAAAACTCTTATTGGGGATTTTCAACACTTGACATCTGGCAACCCTAAGCATGAATGCTCATGGTGGTTTGCTACCAATGCAAGATAATGGAAATGTCAAATGAAAAAAGGCCACTTTCGAAGATTATTAAGAGAAGAAGATATCGTGGTTATTAGTCATGCCTCTAATTTGACTGGTCATGTGATTTCAACATGGCCGCCACCATGAGAGGACCAGCCTTATATGAAATAGATTTTACTAAGTGATTTTGCTGCACTGATAAGATTATTCATATTTGTAACTGCATTCATTTATTTGAGATACACATTTGACCTGACGGCTTTTAACAGTTTGAATCTATGTGTCTTTTCATTGATCACATCAGAGTGCCATGTGATGAATTAGCTGGATAACCGACTGTATTATTCCCATGAGCCACCTGTCTTTCCAGACAGATGATGATTTATTTCCATAAGAGGAAATCCCCAACCCAGGACTTTCCTGTCTATGCTTCCTGTAATAAAGAAAGTATTAATCAAGAATGTGGTAAAAGAGCGCATGTACAGTTTTATTATCAATGAATTCCATGCAAAACAGATCATAAACCTTCTTTTATTTATTTCTCTGTGAAGCACATGAGATCAACAGAGTTTGCAGTTAACATATTGCTATGCTAATGTCTTGAAGACTAGACAAAAATATAGCACCTGCAAACAAACCCACATTAAACATGCATTTTAAGTCGTTTAATTAAACTTATTTGTAGATTATATTTAGTTTAATAATAATTATTTAATGATTTTTTGGCATATATTGATGATTTATGACATGTTTCTCGACTTCACCAAATTGGATTGGATTGGATTTATTATAGACATTCCTCTTGATTACATTTATTTATTTATTTACTTATTTAACAATAAAGCCTTGTAACTAGGCTAAAATAATGGATACTACAAGACTGCATAATGTTACTGCCTCTTTGGAGCAGCCTTCATGTCAGGAGTGTGTTTAAATGATTTTAAGTTGGCAGCTTCTTAGGTTTTTGGTAGTAAAGCATGCTAGCAACACCAAGGTTATGGGTTCGATTTCTAGAACACGCATGCATGCTAAGTCACATTGGATAACAGTATTTTGGATGCATTAAATGAGCTTCCAGTTTCTCCTTGTTTTTCGTTTTCATTCTGTTTTCATTACTTTACAGTATGACAGATTAAACCTGATTAAAGTAAGCATTTCATGTTGTTCTTCATTTGACACCTGACCCCTAAACTAACGCTATCTTAAATGTTAGTTTATACATGAAGCACCCCTCAACTATTCTTCCAATCCCTTCCTCACCTATCTCTCTCTCTCTCCACATGTACACACGAGAGACCTGTCTCACACCTCTCTTGAGTTTAGATCAGATTAGCCCACATTAAACCATCCAATCCCTGAGCCTTGATGGAATAGACCAGTATGTGTGTTAGCAGGTCTGTGTGAGTTGATCTATAGGCTTTAAAGGGTAATGAACCAGACACAACTAGATCTGCGTGCAAGCTAATCTGTCAGAGTAGCACACACACACACACACACACACACCACACACACACACAACACACACACACACACACACACACACACACACAGCGTGTTTGGGGCAGTAGGCTAATCGAATGGTTTATCGGCTGACACACGCTTCTTGTCATTTTATCTGCTCACTTTAATCTAGACTATAAAACAAGGGAGCCCATTATGTGTCGTACCTTTTCAAACTAATATAACATCAGATTTTGTTCCCGCCTTAAGTTATTTCCCGTTTCTTTTCATTTAGATGGTGGTCTGTTGTAAAGAAGATATGTTTATGTTAATGAAGAAAAGTTTTTTACTATAATGCAGACTGTTTTTGTTATCTCACATTTCCTTTTCTGTTGACATTGACTTTTTTTCCATGTCTTCCTGAGTTGTTTACTATGCCTGTAATCATGCCCTCAATGACTCCATAAAAGCATTTCAATGTATGCAGATTGATGTCCCGTGTTGATGAAACCCGTGCCGTGTTTAGTCTAGAAAGCCATATTACGAGATAAAAATGAAACAGCGATGAAATATAAAGTCATTTTGAGATAAAAACAGTCATAATTATGAGAAATAAAGTCACTCTGAGAAATATGTCATATTATGCTAAATAAAGGCACATTGCAATATGTAATGTCATGACTACGAGAAATAGTTTTAAGGGTCTTTTTCAGAGAATTTTTGGCCTGAGTGAAACAACATTCAAGATCATCTGGACTGAGCTGGACTGTGTTGGGTTATAAATAGAGCGGTAGTGATGTCAGTTCACCCCTGTACACAAACACCCCTCTAAACGTGTCTTTAAGTTTCTATTTTGGTTTATGCGGGTGTGAATTTGTCTTTTTCCCATGACGTATCAGCTTTGAAACTGCTCATTTAACCATCGATCTTTGTCTCACACTATTTGTGGAAAGCACAAATGATGTATGCGTGTTTAATTATCCGGTGAAGGGAAATGTCAGTCTAGCAGACTTTACCAGCTGCCACATGACAGGCCCTCGGCCAACCCTCACAATCTGTAAATATACACTCGCTGTGAGGGGCGTATGCAAATAATGCTCTGCATAGCTACTGGTTTGCTCTCCTTAATATAGTCATTTTCTTTTCCTTCTCTTTCAGAAAAGCCAGAGCTGGTACAACGTAAGTCACACTTTATATGAATAATGTGTGTGTGTGTGTGTGTGTGTGTGTGTGTGTGTGTGTGTGTGTGTGCGTTGTGCGTGGTGCGTGTCTGTGGTGTGCGTGTGCGTTGTGTGTCTGTGTCTGTGTCTGTGTCTGTGTGTGTCTGATGTCTGTGTCGTGTTCTGTGTTGTGTGTGTGTGTGTGTGGTGTGTGTGTGTGTCTCTGTGTGTGTGTGTGTGTGTGTGTGTTGGTGTGTGTGTGTGTTTGTGTGCTGTGCGCGTGCGCGTGCGTGTGCATTGTTTATGTGGTTTATGAGGACACAAATTTGTATAATGTCATGGGTATGACAGGTATTACAAGGAGAAGGTGATTTATGAGGACATGTTCAGTGTCCCATAATTCAAATGCTTATAAATCATAAGAGTGAGTTTTTTGGGGGAAAGTAGAAATGCAGTCTCCTGTGAGGGTAAGTTTAGGTGTAGGGCAATAGCACATACAGTTTGTACAGTATAAAAACCATTACGCCTATGTAGAGTCCCTGTAAACCATAAAAAACAACACGTGTGTGTGTGTGTGTGTGTGTGTGTGTGTGTGTGTGTGTGTGTGTGTGTGTGTGTGTGTGTGTGTGTGTGTGTGTGTGTGTGTGTGTGTGTGTGTGTGTGTGTGTGTGTGTGTGTGTGTGTGTGTGTGTGTGTGTGCGTGTGTGTGTGTGTGTGCTTGTACTAATGTTTGTGTTTGTGTGTCCACCTACCTTGAAATGAATCAGTTTCACCATACAGTGCATTCTTTGTGTTACTGTAACATGAGATGTTTTGGGCAAGGGAACAGGGTAAATTAAATAAATGTAATAATTAAATCTAATTTTCACTTAATATTTAACATATACTATAATATTTTATACTTTTTATTAAAAATATATTTTATATTAATTTAGTTATTGTTTATAATGTTTGTAATTAAGTATGTATTTACTTGTGTATGTGTGTGTCAGATGTGAACATTGACATGCTCGGTCATCAAACAGTAGAATTCTTCTGTTCTTTTACTGTAATCATTTACAGATTTGTTGCTCTTTCCTCTGACATTCATCAGTTTGGCTGCAAATATTATCTGACTCACGATCTTGTTATCAATTTCCTCAAACTTCACGTCTATGTGACTGATAACAAGCACCCGCTTTCTTCACATTATTGTGTATCACATAGAGTGTCAGCATGTGAATGTTTCTAAAATGTCAAGTTTAACATTCAGTGTTATCTTACATGTTTTGGCATACAAAATTCCCTAAAGAATGACATGTTTCATATTACATATTCCCATTAAAATGACATATTTAAATATGAATAAATTCTGAGGTGCATGCCTAAAATAACTATATTATCATGGTGCTGTTTTATGCTTTAAATACTTCAGGGTACATTTTTAATGTTGTATCATTAATTATCATTATAGCAATGTACAAATTATATAATATTTTCTCCTGAAGTGTTGATTTCTGTTTAGACCATTAGCCACAAGAGAGCGTAGTTTACACTAATCTTTCAATCACTTTTCATTCCACAATATCTCCTTCAATCGTTGCTTTCTTTTTCTGTCTGTGTTTTGTGTGTCTGTCTGCCCCTCTCTTCTCTCTCTCCTTCACTCTTTCTCTTTAGCATGAGAGACAGCACATTCTCCGAGTAAGCATGCTTTTACTCTCCACGTTCTGTTCCCTCTCACTCCAGTCCTTCCCCAAACGTTCAGTATGAAGGCTTTGGCATGTGTGTGATCATCTAATGATCTAATCGTAATCTAACCTTCCTTGATGAACTTTACTAAACCGACCGAAGGCAAAAACAGCATGCATGGCATTAATACCCCTTTGTGAAAAAGAAGTACACTTTAGCATACTGTACTTTTAAAAAGAATAATACACAAAAAAAATATTACGGTATAAGTGTGAACTGAATGTAATGTTTGCAGACACTTAATTGCATGTTATTTACAATTAAATGTTATATTATATATTTGTAAAACATATTTATATTAAACTTAAATAAAATAAACTTATAGTAGATACACTTATAGTTGAACAGTGCTTTTTGACACACTTAAGTAGGACTTCAGTTCATCTTTATGTAATTTCATTATTACTTCTCATGCCTTTGAAATATGATTAAATTGTTATTGCTGAACGTACTGACAAACATTTATAGTACAATAAAATATTCTTAAATGTCATTTCTATTGAAAAACATATGTCACATATTTAAAATATTTGTAAATACACCTGATGAGGTTGCAGTTTAGTACTTTTAAAATATATCAACTTTAAATGTAATATCAAATAACGCACTACAGTTAAAATGATCAGGTTCTTTACATCTGCGTTATTATGCTAGTCAACACAATAAAATAAGCATACTTCTTTAAATATTTTAATCTGATTAATTATTAAACAGTGCACTTTTACAAACTAAACTTAAGTGTTAATTGTTAAAAACAGCAGTCATGAAATTGAAAAAAGTTTTACATACACTTTAATTGTATTAATCTTACATTATCTGCAAGTACAGTTTATTTATGTTTTATGTTGTAGTGTGCATTCATTACAATTAAGCACACTTCTTTTTCACAAGGGCCTGCATGGCGGCAGCATTGAAGAGTCAGTAATTAGACTTTGCATCTCTGTGATTGGCTCTGGTTCTCAGCGGCTGTGATGTGATTGGCTGATTGCACTGCATCTGCACGGATGTGATCTGTTGTATGCATAGTAAATGCATACTGGGCAGGATCTCACACAGTGGTGTGGATGTTAGAATGATACGGTATGATTAGTACATTTCTGATGCGCTGTCTGTGGAGTGTGTGTGTGTTTGTATGGGCAGTGATGATCTCCCATGGCCCTGAGAGCTCTGGGATTACATCTCAACCGTCATCATGTGAGTTCTGAGCCTGACGGACCACCGAAGTGAATGTCAGCTGCTGTACTGTGTTACAGTTAGGGTTGTAACGGTAACAAAATTTTCACGGTATGATAATTCATCTCAGAAAGTATCACGGTTTCGCGGTATCACGGTATACAGGTTTTTTTGGTTGACAAAGCATGTTTTATTCAAATTTCATTCATCACAAACAATCAAGTAAATGTAATCATTGATTATATATTAGTACATTAACTTATATTCATCATTAATATTTAATTCATAACAATTCATAAATTCTGGTTTGACTTAACTTTTCTGGATTCTGTACTTTAATGATATAATACAAATATTATATCAAAAATGGTGGTATTGTTATTAATGCATAAAGCTTTAACAATTGAATTAATAAAATAACATTTATCCTTTTATTTTTTCGTAAATGGCTGCACAACAGAGATTTACTAAATAAAAATGAGGGGGAAATTATATTTCTTAAATGTTTCTATAAATTATTATTATTATTATTTTAGAAGTAGGCTACATTATAGTGCAATCGCAATGTCTGTCAATTTCTTCGAGTTAAAAATCTGACTTTTATTTTGACGGGTAGTAGTGAAGAGCTTTGAGTGTATTTGACAATGGTTTTCTCAAATAAAACGATGAAAGGATTATTAATTGTTCTCTCAGTGTTTGTCTTCAGATAGTGAGACAGCAGGCGCTGTTAAACACTATGAGCGGCGCCAGCGCGTATACTTAAGTATGTAGTACATGACACAACGCCGCTCACTCACAGAACAAACGCCAACAAACAGATTTCACCGGCAGCCATTTTTTATATAGCTTGGTTAGTAGTGTTTTTTCGCTGGAAGAGGTGTTTTAATAATGTGGTCTGGTGGGTCATGCCCCAGTATAGTGAAGGGGACACTAGACCATGTAGTGATTTGGACAGCTCGAAAAGGTTGGGGTGTTTTTATTTAGCCTCCTAATCATACCCCCAATCATTGGCTTCAACTCTGTCTCCTCTCCATCTGTGTAGTGGAGGGCGTTCTGGCGCACTCTGGCTGCCGTTGCAATCCAGTGGATATGCACATTGGTGGTGGATGAGGAGAAGCCCCCTTACTATGTAAAGTGTTTATGTGACATCTGCAAATTTTTAATTAGTATTGTAAATTCATTGTCATGACTGGATTCTGGGATTCACTCCGCATCACAGAAATCATAAGGCTTTAATCTGAAGTCATAAATGGGACATAACTGTATCTGCACAGAGGGATGGTGTTCTGAAATATAGGTAAACATGTTCGATGTGTTTCCTCTTTTTGCGGCTGCTTTGCGACCAGTTTTTGTGAAATGTGTCTATCCTCGAGGACAAACAAGCGTTCGTCTTTTCTATATCCAAAGTATTCCCATACTACCAATTTAGATTTATATTTCGATGTGGAATAGAGATTAGAGATACCGGCCTCTGTCTCTGATGTTGTCTCCGCTGCACGTGTGGGTGGAGCAAGGGAATAGTTAAGTGGAAAGTTGTTGCCTAGCCACAGGTGAGATACTGCATCTTTAATTTTCTCCAAATACCGTAGATAAGCAAATGTACACGGTATGATAACCGTACGTGTTTACATTGTGGTATATCGTCATACCGGTATATCGTTACAACCCTAGTTGCAGTTAGGCTCCGGGATGTTTGGTTTACGAGAGAGTGCTGATTATTAACAGCATCTGACTCTTTATAAGAGCAAAGCTTGTATGAATGAGCTTATTTTAAGGCAGCAATTTCACAACACATTTGTTCTTGTTAGTTTTGGGGTAAAATTAGAAAAGTAATAAACAGAGAGTCGTAATAGGAAGAGACCCAGAGCAGATATGCCACACAAAGACCTGCTCTGTCTTTTCATTTTACGGCTGTTATCAGCACACATTTTTGCAGCATCCTTGTCATCTAAATGATTTTTCTACAGAAATCTACATCAGTGTAGTTTTTGGGTTTAGTTTAACCTGTTTGGTTACCAACATTTAACATTTCTTTCTTTTGTGAAAAACTTTGGGTTGATGTCTATTTAGGGTTAAACCCCAATGGAAGTTAATTCAAAGTCAGGCACGTCGCATCAGTGTACTAAACCAATACAAGGGTCTTAGTCTAAATGGCACATGCTAAAATAACTGCAAAATCAGTCAGAGTATATACTTTCACTGGACACTCAAATAATGAACACTGCTTGTGAACTGAAGCACTTTTCAATACAACATCGTTTTTATGACTTTAGATATAGATCACACATACAGAGTTTAACATACCAGCTTTAGTGTTTTTTACTTCACCAAAATAGCATCATTTATTCACCTCGTGTCGTTCCAAATCTATATTGCTTTCTTTCTTTTGTAGAACATAAAAGAATGTATATTTAGAAATGTCTTAATGTTTGGTCCAAACACTGAAAGTCAATGTTCATCAAAACTGTTTGGTTATCAAGGTTCTTCAAAATATCTTCTTCTGTATCCAGCAGAAGAAAGAAACTCATACATATTTGGAACGACATCAGGGGGAGTAAATGATGACAGAACTTTCAATTTTGGGTGAACTATATCCCTTTAAGGTGGACTTCTGGCCAAATAAAAATAATGTGAGTTGCGAGAGACTAACCTCAACATATCGCACCCCCAAAGTTGATGTCTATTTCGCACACTAGACATTGTCATGCATACCACTGTGACATTAGAAAACAAAGGGATCTCCTGATGATTTTATTGGAGTCGTCACACCCACTCCTGGTACCAGCCACCGGTGTCTCTCATTATTTACTCTTTTAGTTAATAAGTAACTGACTTTACATACTCATCAGCCAGAGTAAACACACATCCAGCTCTACATAAATCAGCAGGACAGATGAGCTGTGGTGCTCCGCAGTATCTGCTGAGGTTTCTGCTGGTTCCTGAGTATCTGCTTCTCCATTGAGTGCAGCTTTCCATTCGCCTTTATGGATATTTATGCATAAGTGCTGAAGAGAGGATACTTTTGGGACGGAGTTGTCGCTTGCAGAAGCAGATTCCATTCTCAGCATTATGACTGCTGCAGATCATGTGTCAGTCTTTGTTCTTGGTTATCTTTAGGCACGAATGAGAGGGAGCGAGTGAGTATAGTTTGGGGTTGAGAGATGCGAGTGTGAATTCTACATTTGAAAGCGTAAATTATTAAAAAGAGGACCTAAGAACTCATGTATTTGGCGCAGAGTATTTCCGGATTGTCTTTATTTGTCGTCGTGGTCCGTTTCACTCCTGTAGAAGATCTTTCTTCTCTCAAGTCTGACAAGAGCAGCTGCTGAATGCAGAAAACAAGAACAACTCTAGGAATAAGAAGATTTATGTCTTTGATGGACTAAACTCCAAGAAGAACAATCTCTGAAAGCCAACAAGCAGCCTACAATAGAGATATTAGTGGCCATTGCATACTAAGTTAACAATTAATAATCAAATGCAGAAGTAACTTTCTGTTCCTTCTTCATCGACTCTACAGTCACACCATTTAGATGCTCTTTATTCATCATTGTGGTCCGATTCACGCTTGCAGAAGACTATCTTTCTTCTCTGAAGTCTGACCAGAGCAGCTGCTAAATGCAGAAAACAAGCACAAACCCTGAGGACTAAGAAGAATCGGGTCTTTGATGGACTAAACTCCAAGACGAACAATCTTTGAAAGCCAACAACCAACCTGTAATAGAGAAATTGGTTGCCATTGCATACTAAGGTAACAATTAACTTGTGGAAGTAACTGTCTGTTCCTTCATCGACTCTCTACTGTAGTGTTGACAGTCTGAAGAAGCATAAAGAATCAAGACGGACACACATACACACTCTTTCCCAGCACAAACGGTGGGAAACTGGAACAAACAGCAGCATAATAAAGTATCTGTCTGCAGAGGTTACTAAAGGCCGCTGTGTTGTGTGTTTGCACTGGAATCTCGTGGTGCTAGTCAGGAGAGCCCAGCACTCACACCCTGATGAACATCTGCGATAGCGTAGACGTACCTTGAAGGAGTGAGTGAACCTACAGACCCACCCTAATCGAAGATATCACCAGGATCTGGCAGTCTGAGCGACGGGTCACTGGCTGTAGTGAGAGACATGCACAGAGACATGGATTCATCATGTGACTCTCGGGACGACTGGGAGACTCTTATGGAGCTGGAGGAGGCTTTGGCAGGCTGGTTAATTCAGGGTTCAGACTGGGACCAGAACTGGCACTGGGGCCCGCGGGACGACCCGTACCAGGATGAGGACATACCTGCCGTGAGTCTGTATAAAGATTCAACGAAAGAGTATGCGATAGTTTAGGGTACACTAGTAGACCAACGTTCAACAAAATGAATGAAAATTATATAAATATATAAAAAATAATGTTTGTATATATACAGTATACAGTGTTTGTCTGCATATACACATAGAATGTTTTACTTTTCTGTTTTCGCCCCAATTGTTATAGCTGTAGTATACATTTATTTGATATTTAATTTAATTGATTTACTCATTTTAATTTGGTAGACATTAGTAAAAACATAAAATTAAAATATTGACACTGAAGTGTCTGAAGGGTATGTATGCAATGCTCAATTTACAATGCTTGAATACAATAATTTCATATTTTCAGGAATATAATATAATATTAAATAGAGAGTATGTAGAAGTTGATAGATGGGTGTGTGCGCTGTAGATGATAAAACGAGGATATGGTAAACCAAGGAATTATTATATTATATTATAATTTATATTACTATTCTATATTATACTATAGTAACTCGTAAATTATGTTTTGAAAATATAAACATAATGTACAAAATTGTGTGTTTAAACAGACAAAATACACTTTTCACTCAAAGTGTTATGCTTTTTTATTTGTTATTTGCTTATTCTAATATTGTAAAATATAGTTTAGAAAACTTTCATTGTTGACAGTGTCAGTACTGTCTATACAAATATGTTAATTTCCTGTTTTTGAAACAGAATTCAGGGGTTAAATAATATCAATTCTGTCTAATTCTAAAGGAATTTATGATCTTTTGTTGTTTGTTTTTATCTCACTTCCATGGCAACAGTGTAACACATTGAATTGTGTGTGTAAGGAATCGTTTTGCATGGCTGAGATTCAAGTTGAAGTGATGGTCCTGTGTTTTCTCAGAGCTTTGTCTTTAGGCTGTTACTGATGCCAGGTGTACATTCACTCATTAGCAGGAGTGAAGAGTGCGTTTGTGAATGAGAAGCAGTGTGACTCTACAGGGGAATGAACTCATTGTGGTTCATCTCGCACCGCTGCATGGCAGAACTCAAGCAGTATTTGACTGATGATCAGCTGTGAGAGGAGAAATGCTGTCTCTTTATGAAGTGTGGATGGACGTGTGAGGACGCGGTGTTCCTCATCTACTGATTTGTGTGTTTTGTAGGTCCTCAGTCCCACATACAAGCAGCGTAATGAAGACTTCAGGAAGCTCTTCAAGCAGTTACCGGACACGGAGCGCCTCATTGTGGGTAAGAGCTCGCATATATTAAACTCTTTATTTAAAGTAAGTCAACTGCTGTAAATGAACTAACAAAATGTTTTAGTTTTATCTTAAGTGAAAATTATACTTTAATATATTAAATTAAGCTGTAAAAACTCAAATATATTATATATACTATATATATATATATATATAACTTTACATTTATAATTTAAAAACTAAATATAATTCATTAACAAGTGAAATTATAATTATAAATAACTATATTTAATGGGTAATTTAGAATTGCAATAAATGCTTAAACAGTTTAAAGGTACTTAATTTCATGTGATTTTCTCCTTCAACAAAATGATTCAATTGAATGATGTAACCGGAGGGTCATCTTTTGACCTTTGACCTTGTCCTGTCATTGGCAGACTACTCATGCGCTCTCCAGCGGGACATTCTCCTGCAGGGCCGCCTCTACCTCTCTGAAAACTGGATCTGTTTCTACAGCAACATCTTTCGCTGGGAGACACTGGTATGATTTACTGTAACTCAGACTTTTGGAGAGATTGGAGAAGAGTTGAGTTTTTGTTGTTCCGTGTGCAGCTCACAGTTCGGCTGAAAGACATCTGCTACATGACGAAAGAGAAAACCGCGCGTCTGATTCCTAATGCCATACAGGTGTGCACAGACACTGAGAAGGTGAGTCTTTCAGATGCCACAGAACATTAACACAGAGGTTGTTTCTTGATCTTCATCTCCTGCTTCGCTCTTCCCTTCAGCACTTTTTCACATCGTTTGGTGCGAGAGACAGGACTTACATGATGATGTTCAGACTTTGGCAGAATGCACTGATGGACAAGGTATGAGCACAGTATATGAGTATATAAAGTTTACGTTAAGGCCAGTTCACACCAAGAAGATAACTATAACAATAACTATATTAGCATCCACACCAGCACATTATTATAAGCGCACTGCAGTTTTATCTTCTGCTGCTTTAAATGCTCAAGCTGTTTAAAGCAGGGTGAATTCTGATTGGCTGTCAGTGGTTACATTGTTCATCGGCTGGAAGAAATTGTTTAAGAAGTGATTGTATCGTTCCTTTGTGTCGTTTATTCCCTTTCTTCTTGTGACTGTAAAGGTTTTGTCTGTCTTTTGTCCATGTGATAAAGTTTTGTAATTGTGAGTGAACCCGCTGTAAAACAAGACTAAATTTAGACTTTGTCTGAAAATAAAGTTATCATATCGTACCGTCATCATTATTGTTAAAGCGGTATTAAATCCTTTTATTATAACCAACACAATGTGAACATGATGTAAATAAGACATGCAGTGTAGACCATTTTTGTGTTATTTTAACAGGATATTTTGCATGAGAGTGAATTTGCACTGAGCTGAAGTGATTGACTACTTCAGTGATTATTAAGAGAAAGCACTATCTGCTTTTGAATCCAAAACAATTATGATTGACAGCAATTAATCTTTGCAATGAATGATGCCAAAAAATACATTGATACTGTATGCCAATTGTTCTGTGTAATGTGTCTTTTTGTGTCTTTGGTCTTAATATTATTGTTAAAGTTACTAATACAATTAGGACCAAAGAAATACATTAGAAACACTTTGTCTCTTGGTAATTTGGTCAAAGTGACATGCTGTTTTAATGTATTATTTACATATAATTATTGGTATCAATAATACGTAATTGATTAAGTCCACTTACATTATTCTGCATGCTTAAGATGTGCATTAGTTTTGTTTTTGTTTTCTTTCTACAGGTTATCTCCATTGTTTTAATTGTACTTTTAGTATAAAATTATAATGCTGTGCATATGTTTACTTTTTTTGTTTAAAGAAGAACCAAAAGCCAAAGCTATTCAAAACCTCATTCAATGTAAATTGTGATGATTGTAATTAACAATCGCAAATACAATTCCAAAGGAATAATCAAAATTATGTTTTTTATCTTAATCATGCAGCCCTACCTTAAGTGGACAGGTTTGGACATGTTTATGCAAATGACTCACCTCAGGCACGCAGCCACTCATTTAGAATACTCCAAAATTCAATTATAAACCTTGGCCTAAAATTAGGTTACAGGGATAGTTCACCCAAAAATGAAAATGTGATGTTTATCTGGCTACCCCTGGGCATCCAAGATGTAGGTGACTTTGTTTCTTCAGTAGAACACAACAAAGATTTTTTAACTCAAACTGTTACAGTCTGTCAGTCATATAATAGCAATCCATGGGACCCACGGCTTTGAGAGTCAAAACAATTGAAACAATCAGTCTGTGCAAGAATTTGAACAGTATTTATATATTTTTTACCTCTGATCCACCGCAATGTCCAACTGTCCTGAGCGCGTTCACAACAGCCGGAGTGTGATGCATCAACATAGTAGATGCATGCTTCTCAGGACAGTTGGACATCGCAGTGGATCAGAGGCTGATCCTGAAGGTTGAAGCTGGATTTTGTTGTGAGAAGTTCTCCTGTGTGCATACATGCAAATAATCCATGCAATTATTAGTGAATCACTTGTGCACATTTTAAGCAATAATATATGCTATATCTAATGTTATCTAAGCAAATATAATAAAGTGTCATGTACTCTATGTGCAGCCTCTCTGTCCTAAAGAGCTCTGGCACTTCGTACATCAGTGCTATGGAAATGAGCTGGGCCTCAATAGCGACGATGAAGACTATGTGCCGCCTGATGATGATTTCAACACCATGGGGTGAGTTACATGTGTATGTTCTCATAACGACTGTCCAAAAAGCCAACATATTGAGACCTGGTGTATAACAGACGTGAATTTTGCACAAATTCAGCACCTAAGGGTCCACACTGTCTCTGCTCAGATTCTGTGAAGAGATCCCAGCGGAGGAGATCGAGGTCAGTAATGATAACTCATCCAAGAGCAGCAGCGAGAACAAGCCAGACAACAGCTCTCCTCCGTCACACAAGAGATCCATCACAAACTCCACCATCACCTCCACCACGCCTCCCAGCAGTACTGATACGCCACTGTCTGTGAGTATTTATGCGCTCATGCACACTTTCCGCATGGTCTTATTAGGAGACAGTGTTTAAAATAGTGTCCTCTGCTGGTGTCAGTTTGACATTGCAACTGAGGAGTACACAGACTGCCTTGCTGATGGAGATCTGCTGCCGTTCCCTCTGCTGGATGAGGAGAGGAACAGCGAGCCGGCCAGTCCTCTGGATCCTGTGCTGCCACTTGCACTCGACTTCAACGACAATGAGGATATACCCACTGATCTCAGTGATTCCTCAGAGACAGACGATGAAGGTTTGAAAAAAAAACTCTTCTTATTTCATGTTTGAAATTACATTTGAGACTGTATCTAGCTTGCACTTCTTGTGGAATTGCCTCCTATCTGTCTATTGTCTAATATTTAAGTTGATTAACCAGATTAAAATATCCACATTTCTCATCCTGCTTTTTTATCAAAAAAAGAAAAACAATCGTTATTTTATGTAATTCAAATATTAAATTTATATAAAAATATAATTAAAAAACTGGTTTATTTTATTTTAATTATAATATATTAAATAAAAAAATATTACAATATGAAGTTCACACTTTCAAATTGTATACTACTATATATATATATATATATATATAATAAAAAATGTAGTTGTTCAAATAATAATCAATTTAATAAATGTATCTATCTTTAGTATGTCTGTATAATAATTCATTTAATTAACCAGATGAAAACATCCACATTTCACATCTTGCTTTTTATCAAAAAAGAAAATATATATATATATATATATAATTATCATTATTTTTTAATAATTAACTATAATATATATTAATATATTAAAATATGTAGAACCCGGATTCTGGAAATGTTGGGATTGTTGTGAACTTTATCTTCTAAAGTGTAGGAAACTCAGAAGAGAAGACCAGGAGACTTCGGATTGGATCGTCAGCAGGATTCTTTATTGAGAACACAAGCTGTTGGTATCTGTAGTCATCGAAATCTCAATCTTAAGTAACTTTACAAGGTTATTTTATAGGCATTTTTGGAGGAGGGATTATTGGAGGTGGAGCACATGAGGGAGGCGTTAGTTTTTGTTGTTAAACTTCCCGTGGTTCTAATCTCATCAACATAATCAAATGCATAGACACTAATCCAATCAAACTAACGATTCCACGGCTGGGCCAGAAAGCCAGGAAGTCTGGGCCAGGAAGTCTGGGCCAGAAAGTTCATTTGCAGAACAAAGCTGAATCTCTCAGTAGTCTGACTCATTGAACTTACCATTATCATAGAGACAAAGGCACAGCTGTCTCAAGCTCAATGGTCAGGAAACGATCTCAAACACCTGAATTGCCTGACACTTTCTTAGTCAGGAAGTGAACATTTAAATAAAATTTGTAATCTCACAATTCCCCCTTTGAGAGTTCTAATAACTCTCACAAAATACAAATTTAGACACTTAAAAGTTAATTCTTGTAACTTGTAATCGTTACAGGCACATTGTACATGTTCTGTGTTGCTTATATGTAATTGCATGCTGACACAGAAACAAAACATGCAATTAGGGTTTGTGAAGTTCTTACGGGTAATAATCTTTTCTGGTTGGAACTGTCATTTCCTCGTGAGAGGCGGGAGTCATTTGCTGAAAGAAACACTTGATACTGTGGATGCATAGATAGTACGCAAGTAGGAGAAACAACAGCAGAATTGCTATTTCCTTGATCCACAGCCAGGGTTTACCTAACAATTTTCCGAACCATGAAGAATTATCTTCAGTCATCTGGTGTAATTTTGCTGAAAGACCAAGAATGTCTTGTTGGATTTTGTTCAAGTTCTCTGTTGGATCCATTAAACCGGTGCCGCATTCAGGGCCGATAATGGTACAGGCTCCCCCTTGTGTTGCAAGAATGTAATCCAAGGCCACTCTGTTCTGTAAGATCATCATCTTGTGCGAAGCGAGAGTGTCCTTGATGTTGCCCAGGGCCAAAACCGTATCATTGGCCAATTTCTGTACAGAATCCGACAGGCTTCTGACTTGATCGAGAGCCTGCATGACACCATACGATGGGATTAATGCTCCAAGAGTTCTTGACCACCACGTTTGTACACAAGTGAGTCCTGGAATGCAGCCATCTTTGTTGGTAGAGGCTGAATTTTGTAGATGTGGAGAACTTGAGGTGGAGTGTGTATTTTCTCTGATAGCTGGTAGGACATAAACCAGGGTGCACCTGCCGTTGAATTGGCTGGGTAGGATGCTGTAGACAGAAGTCCCACATAACCACAAAGTGCCAGTCGGTGGAGGAATCATACACAACTGATTTATGGCAAAAAGTTTCGGTAGGGATGGGTTCCCGTAGAGACACTCTTTTAAATCATTCTCCTCTTTCGCATCTGATGTAGTAACGTACACATTGAATTCGGTTCTTCTTTCAATCACAAAGCGGCAACGTTCACGAGGAATTTCACCCAGTGTAGTCGATGCTGGAGCATAATTTTCCATGCACCAATAGAACATCCTTGGCATGAGTAGATCTGTCATGATGGGAGTAGCTGAAGTTAGGTTGCAGGATGGTAGTCCAGGAATGCAACACGAAGAAGCTGGAGGAATTGTTACGTTGTGACATGTATCCTTGTTGTATAATCCACTGGTATAATGATCGAATAAGGTACACGTGTCACATTTGGAGATAGGGTGTGCCACCCATGGGATTCCTGCTCCTACTGAAGGTGTGTGCGGCATGCAAACGTTCTTTCCAGCAAACAAGGCATTTCTTGACATATTCATCAGCTCTAAGAATATGTTGTTTCTGGGGTCTACACTTTGCGTGATGTCCATGATGGTTAATAGTACGAAAATCTTGATCATGTTGATGGATGACTGAAGTTCCCGTATGTGAGTCTCTGCGTTGTGTATTTTTTTTATTATTATTTTTTTTTCTTCTTTCTTCTTTCTTCTTTCTTTTCTCTTTCTTGTGTGATAGTTGGCTCGGCAATGGGTCTAGTTGTTTTCTAGAGGTTGTGGCTTCATCCGCAGGTGAGAAGGGCGGTGCATATGGATCTCAGGACAGCCATCAAGTGGTATTTGCACAGAGGAAGAAAGAAACCAAAACAAGAGAGACCAACGGCACAGAGCAGTATTTGTTGTAGAGTCTGCAAACATTAGGGTTGTATCCTCTGTTCAAATATAGTCTGCTATTGTTGTTCCTTCTTTCCCTATTTCTCAATTCCTGCGACACCTAAAGAACAGTGAGGAAAGGATGGACTATTGGATGGGGAAAGGCCTATGAGGAAATCTTCACCGCAGGGTTGGCCCCCGAAGCCTGTTGCTTTCGGTTCTTCCCTGGGCTCCTCACTGGTTCTTGTGTCTGTCCTATCCTATCCCTGCAGGGGGAGGAACAACTTTACAGTGTGACACATGTGTCCAAGTTTTCCTTCCCTGACACAATACTGCAGCTTGAGCTGAAAAATGATCTGGAAGACGACCTGAAGCAACTACTTCAGTGGTGGAAGTTACTGCATATCCTGCTCGTCTGTTACCTTCAATAACTTGAGCTGAACCATCAACAAACAACTCCAATTCTGCGTTCTCTATGGGAGTTTCTGCTATTTCACTTGTCGCTGCATATGTAAGCGTAACACAATCATGAGTCATTTCGCCTTCATCCTCTAACACAAATTCAGTCATTGCAGACATCATACATGAGGATGGGTTCGTGACTGGTGCACGCTGTATAACAATATTCGGGGCTGTGAGAGTTGCTAACCAATTTCCCCAACGGGAGGAGGTGACAGAAGTGACTTTTGCTTGATTCATTAGTGCGGACACTGCGTGAGGGCATTTTACGTTTACAGTCTGACCTAACACCATTCCTGATGAAGATTTTGTAGGAATTACTGTAATTTCTGCACCTGTATCAAGCAAAAAATCAATCTCTTTCTCTTTTATGCTACCTTTCACAAAAATTCTTTGGTCATTGTGTTGGATTACAGGGGAAAGGTAGCTACTCACAGCCCCAACAATTAGTTTTTTTCCTGGTCTTGTTGTGCTCTTAGAAAAGCCTGAACGAGCTGTCCTAAAGTTTCAGTGGTCACTGGCGGACCTACTTCAGGGTTGTAGGCAGGCTGAGAAGGAGCAGAATTATGCATAGCATTTATTTTACTATCTTGCAACTTCTTCCTACACTCTTTCTCCCAATGTCCTAATTTTCCACAGTATTTGCATTTGCTTTCTCTTTTAGACCATCTATTGTCTTGTTTCGTCGTGTTAAACGTAGCTTCTGCTACTCTTACTTTTGCCTTGACATCAGCATCTCTTTCCCATGTAGCTAACCTGTCTAGGTTACTTCTGAGAGTTCTGTTAGACCAAGTTAGATCTAAGAATGGCAAAGCTTTTCTGTATTCGGCTACAAGGCCATCTGACCAGATACGAACCAGGGGTCCCTTGTCATCTAGCACACTTTCAGGGTCATCAACGATTCCACTGTAAATTACAGCTGACTGACAAAATCTCTCAGTATATTCACTCACAGTTTCTTCTTTCCTTTGCACACAGGCAGTAATTCTAGACCAATCTATTTTGGGTCCTAAGATATTCTTTAGGATTTTCAAAATACCTTCTCTTAAATCACCTTACTGGCATTTCGCAGTTCAAGTTCAAGTTCAAGTTCAAGTTGAGCTTTATTGTCATTCCGCTACATGTGGGGACATACAGTGGAACGAAATGTCGTGCCTCACGGGTCACGGTGCTACATAAATACAGACATAATACAGACATACAACAATGAAGTAAAACACTATAAACCTATACACGAACTAACCTACTGACAGATTTTGACTAAGTTACTATATATATTGTTTTACCTATACAACTAAAGATAAAGATAAAGATAAAATACAAACTATGCGAATGCTTCACATAAATACTGTACATGTGCAGAGAGAAACATTGTGAGTCAAGCAGCTAGCTGAGGAACAGTACAAATGATTTGTGGTAGTGCATGAGCATGTAAACATACAGATATTGCTGAGTCTTTTGTGGGATTGTGTACACATAGTCAAGCAAAAAATCAAGTTCAGAAGCAACAGCAGATTCAAAACTGTTGAATTCAGATTCAGTTAGAATTTGTGACATCAGCTGCGTGACTTCTGCCAACGACATGTCATAAAGACGCATTTTACTGATCAATATTCTTCTAAATTCAGAAAAATTTGTGCGTGCTGACGGTAAACTCTGAGATAGTCTCTCTATATCTTTAGGACATAAAGCTTTGGCAACAGTTTGTATTTGCACAACAGAAGAATTGAGAGGAACACTATCAGTTTCCTGAATTCCCTGAGATCTTCTCTTAGCACCACACACATTGACTGAATTTACAGGCACATCAGTTACTGATTGGAGAGCTACATTTGTTTCAAAAAACGCTTGTAAATCAGGGTAAATGTTATCAGGCTGACTAACTTCCACATCAGTTTTTGCTGCAGCTTTCAATTTCTTAGTCAAAGTGGATACTCTAGCACGGAGTTCATTGTTCTGTTTCTCTAGCTCTGAGTTACGCTGAGACTGTTGTGTAGCTAATGTTAAACTCAATTCTCTGTGACAACAGATAATGCCTTTCACATTGTTCTTACGAATACTTGCTCCTAGTACCTTTTTACACTCATCTACCGACCAAGGCTTGTCTGGATGAATCTCATATTTCTGCGTTAGTTCTTGTCTAACTTTTTCAGTGACTATTAGGGTCATTTGTTCCCCTAACAGCTTTTTGAATTCACTATCTGACCACAAAGGAGTCGCAAGACCAATCTTTTCTGTGGTTGGAATCAGCCTAGCATTCCTTCTAACCATTTTGTCAGTTTCTTCTGTACCACACCAACAAACACTAAACAAAAAAAACAAAAAAACTTCTCTGATCAACAGAGGGTACACTTGTTAAAAAAAAGCTTAACTATTGTTAACTTTCCAAATTACCAACACTTCACACTTAACTTCCCTGCCTACAAGAACAGAGGATAAACCAAAATTATTAGCACAAAATGCTAACCTTCCCTGCCTGAAAACAGAGGATAGACAATTTTTTTAGCACGTAATGCCAAATCTTCCCTGCCTGAAAGAACAGAGGATAACCAATTTTTAGCACGTAATGCCAAAATCTTCCCTGCCTGAAACAGAGGATAACCAATTTTTTGCACGTAATGCTAAATCTTCCCTGCCTGAAACAGAGGATAACCAATATTTAGCACGTAATACTAAATCTTCCCTGCCTGAAAGAACAGAGGATAACTTTCATCTCTAAAAGAAAACTTTAGAGGATAAACTTAGTTAAACAAACCCTACAGATGTATGTTAACTCTTCTCTGACGGCACAGAGGATACAAAATTTGTACTGGTCTTAGGTTCTTTTGGATTAGAGACAGCACTCACGTTGAGAGAAAAATTCAGTCTGGAAATCTTTGTTCAGCTGGAAGTTTTGCTGGATTCCAAAAGATGCAGATCTTTGTTTGAGCTTGAAGTTTTCAGGTGAGGAAGCTGGAACTCTAGCCGGGTCAACGGCACCATCTGTTGTGAACTTTATCTTCTAAAGTGTAGGAAACTCAGAAGAGAAGACCAGGAGACTTCGGATTGGATCGTCAGCAGGATTCTTTATTGAGAGCACAAGCTGTTGGTAGCTGTAGTCATCGAAATCTCAATCTTAAGTAACTTTACAAGGTTATTTTATAGGCATTTTTGGAGGAGGGATTCTTGGAGGTGGAGCACATGAGGGAGGCGTTAGTTTTTGTTGTTAAACTTCCCGTGGTTCTAATCTCATCAACATAATCAAATGCATAGACACTAATCCAATCAAACTAACGATTCCACGTCTGGGCCAGAAAGCCAGGAAGTCTGGGCCAGAAAGTTCATTTGCAGAACAAAGCTGAATCTCTCAGTAGTCTGACTCATTGAACTTACCATTATCATAGAGACAAAGGCACAGCTGTCTCAAGCTCAATGGTCAGGAAACGAGTCACTTTCTTAGTCAGGAAGTGAACATTTAAATAAAATTTGTAATCTCACAGGATGGTTTTTAAATATGAATAAAATGAAAACAAAAAGACTTTCAAATAGAACATAGATAACATAACAAATGTTTAAAGGGAGAAATTGTACACTTTTATCCACAAAATTAGCTCAATTCAAATTTGATGCATGCTACAGGTCTCAAAAAAAGTTGTCACGGGGGCAACAAAGGGCTGAAAAAGCAAGAAATGTTGAAAAGATTTAGCTGGGAGAACATCTAGCAACTAATTAAGTTAACTGACATCAGGTCTGAAACATGATTAGCTATAAAAGGGAGTCAGAGGCAGAGTCTCTCTGAATTAAAGATGGGCAGAGACTCTCTAATCTGTGAAAGAGTGCGTAAAAAGATTGTGGAATAATTAAAAAAAAACATTCCTCAATGTAAGTTTTTTGCAAATCTTATCATTTACAATGCATAACATCATCAAAAGATTCAGAGAAACTGGAGAAATCTCTGTGTGTAAGGGATAAGGCCGAAGACCTTTGTTGGATGCCCGTGGTCTTCGGGCCCTCAGACGACACTGCATCACTCATCGGCATGCTTCTGTCATTGACATTACTAAATGGGCCCAGGAATACTTCCAGAAACCACTGTCGGTAAACACAATCCGATGTGCCATCTGCAGATGCCAACTAAAGCCATATGTGAACATGGTCCAGAAGCGCCGTCGTGTCCTGTGGGCCAAGGCTCATTTAAAATGGACTGTTTTAATTGTGGAAACGTGTTCTATGGTCAGAAGAGTCCAAATTTGACATTCTTGTTGGAAATCATGGACGACGTGTCCTCCGGGCTAAAGAGGAGGGAGACCTTCCTGCGTGTTATCAGCATTCAGTTCAAAAGCCAGCATCTCTGATGTCATGGAGGCTGCATAAGTGCATACAGTATGGACGGCTTGCATGTTTTGGAAGGCACTATGAATGCTGAAAGGTATATAAAGGTTTTAGAGCAAGCATATGCTCCCCTCCAGATGACATGTATTTCAGCAGGACAATGCAGAACCATATACTGAAGCTATTGCAACAGCATGGCTTAGTAGTCGAAGAGTCCGGGTGCTGAATTGGCCTGCCTGCAGTCCAGATCTTTAACCTATAGAGAACATTTGGCACATCATTAAATGAAAAAACGTCAAAGACGACCACAAACTCTTCAGCAGTTGGAAACCTATGTCAGGCAAGAATGGGACCAAATTCCAACACCAAAACTCCAGAAACTCATAACCTTGATGCCCAGACGTATTCAAACTGTTTTGAAAAGAAGAGGAGATGCTACACCATGGGAAACATGCCCCCGTCCCAACTATTTTGAGACCTGTAGCAGGCATTAAATTTGAAATGAGCTCATCTTGTGCATAACATTTTAAAATGTCTCAGTTTAAACATATGTTATGTTATCTATGTTCTATTCTGAATAAAATATTGGTTCATGTGATTTGAAATTCTTTTAGTTTTCATTTATAAAAAAAAAAAAAAATCCCAACATTTCCGAAATTCGGGTTGTATATATATATATATATATATATATATATATATACTATTAATTTAATTATTAAAGAAATTATCAATTGTTAAACCTTACTACATTGTACATACAGTACCTTACCATACATATTCTGCCTTATTCTGAAAATGTCATTTGAATAGTGAACAGTGTGAGATCCCAGTATTTGAGTAGTGTTGTACAGTTCATCTTTATGTTTAAATGTTTATTCAGGGGATGAGGTTCAAGCATTCCATGAGGAACTGAACGGCCGTCAGTACATTAACGAGGTGTATAAATTCAGTGTTGATAAGCTGTACACCATCCTCTTCTCCGAGTCCCAGTTCATGACAGACTTCATGGAGCAGAGGAGATTTACAGGTCAGAACACTGATTTAACTTTTAGATGATCTTAAATAAACCCTAATAGAGCCATTAAGACCATGAAGAGCATTACACCGCTGTTTACCAAATAATTCAATATTTGAATTTGTTAAAATTATTTTATTGTGTTATTTTAATTTTATGTATTATATTATTTTATTTGTATCTATGTCCAAAATGTAACTACACATTCAGACTACTTCAGATCAGTTTTATTTATATCACTGATATAATATTATAATTTCTATTAATTGCTTTTTTTATCATTTAAAAAAGTGATTTTGTTGTGTTTTTATCATTAATAATCATTAATATATTTATACGTGGTTTTTGTTACATTTTGACTCATGTTAGTACATAAATTTAAAATTAAAAGAAACTGGCTGAGACAAAATAAATGAATGTTTTTTTTATATATATTTCATTTTATTTCAGTTAACATATTTTTTTCCCCATCATATAATGACAATTTGTTATGGTTTTAGTTTTAGTTAACTAAAATAACTCTGCTTCTGATATGCTTGCTTTGGTTCTGCACATCTTTTCACAGATGTGGTGTATCATCCTTGGAAGAAGGAAGATGTTGGAAATCAGAGCAGGGCCATCATGTACACAATTTCTCTGACCAACCCACTGGCTCCTAAAACAGCTACAGTTACAGAGACTCAGGTGAGATGTTCATATGGACTGGACTTCTCCTCAGTACTGTTTTTTTTTGTGTGTGTGTTTTAATATTAATATTTCCAATGCAACTCTCTGAACTAGACTCTGTATAAGGCCAGCCAGGAGAGTGAGTGCTACATAATCGATGCAGAAGTCATCACTCATGACGTGCCGTACCATGACTACTTCTACACCATAAACCGCTACATGCTGACTCGTGTGACCAAGAACAAGTGTAGGCTGAGGTACGGATGAACAAGACATTCGTTTTTTTATGGTCAAAGCCAAACAGATAGAGGCAGGTATGCCTGACAATAATGTGATTGTATTCTGCCGTCAGGGTTTCTACAGAGTTGAGGTACAGGAAACAGCCATGGGGGCTGGTGAAGGGCTTCATTGAGAAGAACTTCTGGAGTGGGCTAGATGAGAACTTCAAAAGCCTCGGTAAGACACAGTTTCCCAATCACCCAAAACCACCTTGAGCCCCAACCTCAACTGTATTTAGCCCCAGCCTCAACCATTTAAAGATCCATCCACAACAGTATTGAGCTTCACCTACAATAATATGAAGCCCCTCCCACAACAATAAGCTTCACCCAAAATAAAATGTAACTCCACCCATAATAATATTAGGTCCTGACCACAACAACATTGAGCTCCATCCACAATAAGATTCCCATCCACAACAAATTTCAGTCACAACAATATATAGCCCCACCCACAACCATCTTGAGCACTGCCCACAACTTTTTTCCACTTCACATTTTCCAGCAATCACTCCAACAACAACAATATTGAGCCCCACCCACAAAAAATGTGATCTCCGCCCACAACAATATCAAACCCATTCACAATACCGAGCTGCAAGCACAATATTAAACTCCACCCTCAGTATTGAGCTCCACCCACAACATTATCAAGCCCCACTCTCAATCAGAATGAGTGATTGAGCTTTATTGCCAGGTATGTTTACAAATACGAGGAATTTGTTTTCGTGACAGAAGCTATAGCAGTGCAACAGAATGATAGCAACAGAACAAAAACAGATAATAAAAAGAATAATTAAAAAGAACAAGTAAACAAGGAATAACAATATACAAATTGACAATTGTATGTACAGGTATATAACAATGGACAGTTTTGTATGTACAGGTATATTATGTGCAATTGACCCTTCGCTAAGCCCCGCCCTCCTTAGTTACTGTTGCTACGCCTGTCAAGCTTTTGCGCCTGGCACGTCTATTACAGTATGTATGCACCGGTGTCAGACATTCCCAAGGAAATAATTAGTAATTTTTGGCAAACAGGTGAAATATCTGAGAGAGCAAAACAAAAGGGACTGCAGTATGCATTCGAGGGATATATCCATGACATAATATGCAACCGATTAGAGAATAATTTCATCAAAATTGAAGCTAAAGCCTATAACGTTAGGTCCCAGCGCAAGCAGCAGCCACCTCACACGCTGACCATTCAAATGGGAAACACACAAATTGAGGAACAGCTATGTTCATGCACAGCAGGGTAAGTGAAATTTAAAAATCTAATAATTATAAATCAAACAGCTTATCCATAAATCTTGTGGAATAAACACAAGACATTAGCCTGACCACTTTGCAATTCTCCCGCTCATATTTTTAGCGCGCCAGGCTAACGTTACTGCTCACACGTCGTGGGTCTAATCTACGTTACGCCTTGGACCTGGCAAGAGCCAGAGATGCTGAGCTGAGCCATACATCATCAATAACACAAACAAAGTCCTCCTGCACGAGTCTGCCACAGTAGTGGCAGAAGCCAAGGGGTAACAAAATAAGGGCAGTGCCAATATCATCGGTAGTTGTCGCTAAAGCCAATGAAAACCGTATGCGGCGACCAATCGACTGCCGGTGTACAGACGAAACGTGCTACCTTTCAGATTGTGCTACTAGTAATATATTTGCATTGTTTTAAGGGTAAGTTTAGGGTAAGGGTAAGTGTGGACGGGTAGGTTTAGGGTAGGGGTAGGTATGGACATTAAAAAAAATCCTCAAACCGCGTGAATAAGATGCTGGTAGCACAATCTGATAGGTAGCATTTTTCGCTATCGATTTTTGCTATAATGGGAGGTAGCACAATCTGAGCGGGTAGCACAAATTGTCAGAACTTGTATGCAGAAAGCAGACAGTTGAAAATTATGTTTATGGTTAATAGTTATGGGATTTGGCAGATGCAGATTTGCACAATCCATACGCACAACGCTTTGGCATGTTTCCCTCGCTCGAAAGCTTGCCAGACCTGCCGCGCCTAGTTACGGTTGCTAAGCCACGATTAGTCTGTGGCGATTTTCAGGCGTGGCTTAGCGAAGGGTCAATTGAAGTGTAGACTAATTATGTGTGTTAGATAAATAAGTGTATAGGCGTATAAATAGTGTGTGTACTATATTTATTCTCAAGTGTTCATGAGATGGATTGCTTGAGGGAAGAAACCATTCCTGTGTCTGGTCGTTCTGGTACTCAGAGCTCTGTAGCGTCAACCAGATGGTAACAGTTCAAAGAGTGAGTGTGCTGGATGTGAGGGGTACAGAGTGATTTTGCCAGCCCTTTTGCTCACTCTGGATGAGTACAGTTCTTGGAGACTGGGGAGGGTTGTACCAATGGATTCGCTCAACAGTCCGGACTACCCTTCGTAGTCTTCTGAGGATCAGATTTGGTAGTTGAGCTGAACCAGACAGTTATTGATGTGCAGAGGACGGATTCAATGATGGCAGAGTAGAACTGTATCAGCAGCTCCTGTGGCAGGTTGATATTCCTCAGCTGGCGAAGGAAGTACAGCCTCTGCTGGGCCTTTTTCACAATGGAGTCTATGTAATTGTCCCACTTCAGGTCCTGGGATATGGTGGTGCCCAGGAACCTGAATGACTCAGGGGGGTTTCTCCTGCAGTCCATGATCATCTCCACTGTTTTGAGTGTGTTCAGCTCCAGGTTGTTAAGATTGCACCTGACAGCCAACTCCTTAACCTCCTGTCTGTAAGCAGACTCGTCTCCATCCTGGATGAGGCCGATCAGTGTGGTGTCGTCTGCAAACTTCAGGAGCTTGACAGAGGGGTCTTTAGATGTGCAGTCCTCCGTGTACAGGGAGAAGAGCAGTGGGGAGAGAACACAGCCATGAGGAGCTCCAGTGCTGATCGTATGGGTGCTGGATGTGTATTTTCCCAGCCTCACTAGCTGCTACCTGTCTGTCAGGAAGCTGGTGATCCACTGACAGATGGAGGTGGGCACAGAGAGCTGAGTTAGTTTGGGCAGGAGGAGATTTGGGATGATGGTGTTAAAGGCCAAGCTGAAGTCCACAAACAGGATCCTCACATAAGTCCCTGGTCTGTCTAGATGTTGCAGTCCAATGTTGACTGCATCGTCCACAGACCTGTTTGCTCTGTAGGCAAACTGAAGAGGATCCAGCGAGGGTCCAGTGATGTCATTCAGGTGGGCCAGCACCAGTTTTTCAAATGATTTCATGACCACAGACGTTAGAGCCACAGGCTTGTAGTCATTTAGTCCTGTAAGTTTTGGTTTCTTTGGGATGGGGATGATGGTGGAGCATTTGAAGCATGAAGGGACTTCGCACAGTTCCAGTAATCTATTGAAGATATTTGTGAAGATGGGGGCCAGCTAGTCAGCACAGGATTTCAGACAGGCTGGTGTGACACCGTCTGGGCCTGGTGCTTTTTTCCTTTTCTGCTTTTGGAAGACCAACACACCTCGTCTTTGCTGATCTGAATTGCAGGTTTGAGGGATAGGGGGGTTGCTGGAGGTGTTAATGGTTGTGTGGAGATGTGTTCTGAGTGTGTGTTTTTTTTTTTTTTTAATCTGCAATAGAACTCACTCAGATTGTCTGCCTGTTGTTGATTCTCCACAGTACTGGGGGATGGTGTCTTGTAACTGGGGATGTATTTCAAACCTTTCCACACTGAAGCAGAATCACTGGAAGAGAATTGGATCCTTAGCTTATTGGAATAATTCCTCTTTGTTATTCTGATCTCCTTTTCCAGTGTGTATTTGGCCTGCATCTTTTTGGCCTGATGGAGCTGTCTGAGTTTTGCAGTGAACCATAGTTTGTCTTTGCTGTAGGTTAAACGACTCCTGGTAGGAATGCACATATCTTCACAGAAACTGATATAGCATGTTACAGTCTCTGTGAGCTCGTCCAGATCATTTGCAGCTGCCTCAAAAACACTCCAATCAGTATGGTCGAGACAAGCTTGTAAAACCCACTCTTTCTCGTTGGTCCATCTTTTTACAGTCTTTACCATAGATTTAGCAGATATTAGTTTCTGCCTGTAGGTTGGTATAAGACGAACCAGGCAGTGATCAGAGAGCCCCCAAAGCTGCCCGTGGGACAGAGTGATATGCATTCTTTATTGATGTGTAACAGTGATCCAATATATTACTGTCTCTATTACTACTGTCTCTATTACTATTAGACATACTTACAGTTATCAATACACATTATACACCGTGTGTACACATTCTACATTATGTACACATGTATACACACAATAATATGCGAAGTTGCAACAGATTATACATAAACTGGATACGCAATGTCATGGATGTGCATTGGATGGTATCCAGTGGTAGCAGATAGATTGTTGTATTAGTGCAGTGTATGCGTGTAGTCCAGTTTGAACACCCACAACAAAATTGAGATCCTCCCACACCAATATCAAGCCACCCACCCCCCCACCCCATATGTGAATTCAGACTATTTCTGCTCCCGGTAGTGATGCTCTCACGGTGTTTGCATACTCTTATTACAGATGAACTCTTATCACAGACGTTTCAGAAATGTTTTTCATGAGCAAGAAACACTTTTTATATACTGCTTAATAAAGGGAAATCTATTCAAGAATAAAGCTCAACATAAATGTATACTATTTAAATACCGATAAAGTGGGGGTATATTTGCTTTGATCAGTGTTTTTTATTAAATGTGACTCAATATAACATTGTGACTATACAGTAAAAAAGCCTTTATAGTTCTAAAAAGGTTTGTGAGCAGTATTTATTTAATGCAAAAATTATACAAAGGTTTGTACAATCATATACAACTCACAACAAGTACAAAAACAAATAAACATTCATAAGAATATGTAAAGTGAAACAATTCATGCCAGGGGTAAAATTACAACCTTTAAAGTAACAAAAAGCTTCATAGGTCTTTCTTGCTTTTTTGTTCTTAATTTGATCTAATGTAGTATCATATTGTTTAATCTCTTTTAAAAAATGTTCAGTTTGGCTTAATGTGATATTTTCCAAGTAAAATAAGATTTGTGAGCAGTATTGGAATTGAAGATGTTAGAAACACACGTCATTGTTGTCATGTGGTGAATTTGGCCAATCGTGAAACAGTTGTGTCGTCATCAGCGCTCCCGCAGTCGCTCTGGAGAAACTGTGCCAGCTGAGTGAGCCGGCTGCTCTCGAAACGCTCTCGCGGTACTTTGATGCCATACGTGATGGTTCAAGTCGAACAAATTTCTAACCGGCATACACTGCTTCAAGTCAGCCACCGATCGGTTTTCATGGCGCTGCATGAAGTTGAACACACCTATTGTAGTCCCCCCCCAGAACAATATTGAGTCAACACTCATAACAAATTTCAAGCCCCAATAACAACAATATTGGGCACCACCCACAACTTTCTTCCACTTCACTCCACATCTTACATTAAAGTTACTCCTTCTGTTGTGCAGAATGCTTTCTCAGCTGAATAAATAAGCATTTAGTACCAGTAAATAAGTATTGCTTTTTTGTCAGAACTGGAGTTAGGAAAGATGGAGGACGCTCTAATGGAAAGCCATAGACTGTCTCCTAAAACTAAATCAGTCAAGAACTCCACCCTAAGGCGGAGAAAAAGAGCCCCCCGCCCACCTGCGCACAGCCCATCTAGATGACACCCTCAGTCCTGTGACCACACCAACAGACGAGGAGGTCATCCACCGCATCAAACACGTGGCAGGTGAGTTCATGCACATCCAAATATTATCAAACTCAAAAGATATTAGGTTTAAATTGATATGACTGGTTGCAATTTCATGTACTCCACCCACAGGTTCCACACAGACAAGACACATTTCTGAGCACATGCCAGGGGGCGGGATTTTCTGCAACCTCTCAAAACCACTACTCATCATCAGCTTTGTGTAAGTAGTGCAATATTGTCTATACTCTATTAATTTATACTGATAAAGGTTTGTTTACATTTTTATGTTTTTCTATAAATATGACTTTTGAATATTTTCTTGTCTTTTTTTGGCTTTGCTTCTTGTGGTTGGCCCTAGGATCTGTATAAGGTACATTCAATTACTGATGTCAAATATATATCTATCCCATCTCTATACTGCCATCTAGTACATTTTCTCAGTGCCCCTCTATCAGTCTTATGCTGCGCTTCATTCAATGCAACAAGTCTGAATTTCTAAATTAATACTTGAATAAAGTTTGTTTCTGTGGACAATAGTAGGAATATCTCATATTTGACTTTGACTGGAATGCAGCAAAAGTGTCTGTCTGTGGCACATTTCCTAAACTTCCTCATCTAACATGCGATCACATTCACTCTACTCATCGCAAGTGCAGCGTTTGTAATTGTTTTTCTTCACTGAATGATGTGTCCATGTGCTCTGTTTTATAATGTGTCTGTTTGTTGTCTCTCTGCAGTCTGGTGCTTCTGGTGTTTTTGAATGTGATGCTGTTCTACAAACTCTGGATGCTGGAGTATTCTGCACAAAGCCTCACCAGCTGGCAGGGCTTACGCCTACATGAAAGGTACAACACATACTACAACTGCTTCACACCTACAACAATATTGAGCCAAGACCCACCCACCCACGATGTTATTAAACTTCATCCACAGCAGTATAAATCTCCACCCTCAATAATGTCGAGTCACACCCAGAACAGTATTGAGCCACACCCACAATTGCAAACTTTTTCCACAACGCCAAGACCCACCCACAATTATATTGACCTCCACCCAAAGCAATATACAGTAGAGCTCCACTGACAAAGCCAAGCCACATCCACAACAGTATTGAGCCATGCCCATAATTATGAGCTCCTCCCACAGCACCAAGACCCACCCACAATTGTAATGAGCTGCACCCACAACGTCAAATCACACCTACAACAATATTTCGCCATGCCCACAGTTGTAAGATCCTCCCACAACATCAAAACCCACTCACTATACTGCCGTGCAAAGGCAAAAGACTGTAACTTCGATTTTGGGTCGAATTCTGCTTTTGCTTAATTTGTTATTTATGGATTTTGTTCTGTCTTTTTTTTACTGTATTCTGCATTTAAATTACGATATAGACAAACAAATTAGATAGATTGTGATCTACCAAACAACTCCATATAACAAAGAACTGTAAACACTAGATACCTTGGTAGCAATACGTAATCGTGAATAACCTTTAGAGATTGTTTTAGTTCATTTTTATAATGCAGATTATTCACCAGGCTGTCACTTATAGTTGGACGTGTGTGGACTCGAATGCCGTAGCATGCAGCATGATCAATTATAAAATCAGTAGCCTACTAACAGTTCGCAATTAAATCCATATCCTACCTTTTCTTGTAACCCGATAAAATGAATCCATGGAACGTCGTCGGAGATGTTTAATCCACAAGCATTCTGAGCATTATTCCTGGCATTCACATCAATCCACAGTTTGTTATTTTAGGTTAGCTATTTCATTCAAGTCCATATAAAAGCAACTATGCTATGTCTAGCATTCTTTTATGTTGCTGAGCATAGCAAATAAATTGGTTGCAAAACAGTCACATGTTTTACTTTTAGTCTGCTTGTTACGATCTATAAAAAAAAATCATTAACACAGTCACATTACTATATGCAATAGCCAATATGAGATAGCCCATGATCAGTAGATTTTATACAGGTGTTACTGTAACGATTTTGTAAATGGTGATCAGCAACCAAATATTGATAATGTGGAAGTTACTGCCTTTTGCCTTGGTGTGACTTCTCACTTTTTGCAGACAATGCAAACAGTAACTTCAAAATAGGGGTAAAAAAATTCAAGTTTGAGCTCACAATGTTTTTAATGTAGATCATTTTCATTACTAAAACATCTAATTGCCAAATTTCCAGTGTCCTACCTAAAATTAATTTGGCTGGAAAAATAAAAAACTTTAAAGTAATTTTTTCTCAGTTAAACACTCTAGTGAGTTACATTTTTTACATTTAGCAGACACTTTTATCCAAAGTGACTTACAGTGCATTCAGGTTATACATTTATTGTCAGTATGTGTGTTCCCTGGGAATTGAACCCATGACCTTTGTGCTGCTAACACAATGCTCTACCACTGAGCTACAGGAACACAGTTAAGGGCTTTTGCCTTTGTAGGGCAGTATAGATGTGTTAAACTAGAAGTGGCACTGCACAGATCGATCAAAGTTTCAATCTACAATATTATTAAACTCCACCTACAGTAATACCAAGCCACGCCCACAACAATATTAAGTCATGCTCAAAATAATTTAGTCACACACACACCCATAGTTGTGATCTCCTCATGAACACCAAAACAGTCAATTAAGAACTCCACCCGCAACACCAAGACCCACCCACAATAGGATTGAGCTCCACCCACAATAATCTGCACGTTCCACTCACAACAACTTTTAGTCCTGCCCATATTTATGGGCTCCTCCCACAACTTCAAAACCCACCCACAATCATTAAGAAGCACACAAGTCACACCCACAGTTGTGAGCTCCTCCCACAACATCCCAAGCACATGTTTGGACTGCACTCTACCCTACTGATTTTGAAATGTATTATAAGTGTCCATATAAATTCCTAAACTCTCTTGACAGACCTGTGTAAATCACTGAGTGGTGGTGTTTTCATTACCGTGTGTTTCAGCAGTAAACTGCCGCAGACACAGATGGAATGGGCACAGCTCTTGGAGTCCCAGCAACGCTACCACGACGCTGAGCTGCAGAAATGGAGAGAAATCATTAAATCTTCCGTACTGTTATTGGATCAGGTATATAATATGTCCGCATGTACAGGCTGAAGTGAGTTGATTGAGCTTGATTGTAAAATGACCTCACCTGTGTCTTCACATAGATTAAGGATTCCTTACTGAGCCTACAGAAAGGTGTGGGTCTATGAAATTACAACTCAGACTCGGACGAAAAGAGGAGTCGATATTACTGACACTTACCCTCCAGGCCACCAGGGCGCGCTGTGCAATGTAGAACCACTTATGAGAACGAAAGGCAAAAAACAAAGGGCCCAAATGTGCATGTATGACTATGCATACTAAACGAAAGAGACACTTGATAGAGATCAGAAGAAGAAGAGATGGACCAGAAACTGCCATCGGCCAATCCAAGTGGACAGCAAGCCCACAGGAAGTGTGGCCATATCTGTCCCATGGAATTGTGGGACGGCAATGAGTCCAAATGTGCTCATCACTGTTCCAGCTTTCTTTCAGGTTTTCTTTCAGAGGATTTTACTGTTTGCAGAGGAACGGAAACGGACCTGAGGAAGAAAATGAAGAGCATGCTTTTTATTGTTTAGCCCTCCTTTCTTTTGAAGTGTTTTTGTTGGTACAAAGAATGAGGAAAATGATCTTTTAGCTTGGTTTTGACCTGTAACAGCTGTAACAGCACAGCTGCCCTGTCTCTTTTCCCGTTTGTGGGAGTTTTGCACAGAAAGCATTATGAAATCTTATTGACTCGTGCTCTAGTATCAAGGCTGGTTTCCTTGATAATTCTGCATTAGAAAGTTGAACTAGTTTCCGCAAAAGGGCCACTTGCGCTAAAAACAGAGACCTTAAATTTCTGTGAAGCGTTAACATTATGCTAAAGAGTTTTTGCACCAGAGAAAGACTGAAAAGGGACCCCGCAGCCAGAAAGATGGATAAACATTGTTAGTTTTTGATTACTAAACTGTGATATCTCCTGATTTATTTGAAGATGTAGGAAAATATATGAATATGTTTGAAATATACACTTTATTCAAGATTTGATATATATTTCAATATATATATAGAGGTCATTGCAGATATTTATTGTTAATTTATGTACATTAGAACACTTATCAAAGCTCTAGAAGGAAAGAGTTTATAATTATTAAACTGCGTTTTATTCAGTGACACGCACAAGCACGTTTGAGACGTGTCCATGTGAGCGCGTGTGTATGTCGTACGTTGATCTCTGTCTATTTTGGTGAATGTAAGCGTGTTCGTGTGATGTTTTAAATCATTCCACTTGTACGTCTTGTGTCTTCCTCCCGGCACATGAAGCCAAATTGCCTTTTTCTTGCCCAGCAGCTCAGTCCACTGGGCATCTGTTTACACATCCGCCTGGCTTCAGAAACCGAGCGGTCAGAAAATGACCATCCAGCTCGGCCCGAACCCACACATGCATGCTTTCTCTGCTGTGGCACCATTCCTGTGTTTATTTAGCATGAGGTGAGAGTCTTGACCTGGAAGCACTGCAGGAAACGGCACTGGGCTCACGTCACGTTTTAATTGAACCGATAGCCCATATTTTGCCATTTTTAAATTTCAAATAAAAGGAAAGTTATGTGAGGTGGTAATGACATATATTTTTTTTTTTACAGAGCATAAGTGCTCTAGCCTATAAACCAAATATAGTATTTATAGATGGCAGAATTTATTTATATATAACATAAAATGCGACAATTCCCTTTTTATGCAGACAGAAGACAATGTAAAAAACAATTAAAAAATGTATGTGAGACGACATGAAGAGAAGCGGCACTTTACGTCCAGGCATTGTAGGACAAAGTCTGATATATGAAAAATATGTTTGCTGGCACATTGCTGGTAGAATATATGATAATATTCCAGCTACAAACCACATGGTATTGTAGTGAATGTATGTTTTTGTTTGATTTTTCCCAGAAAGGAATCCGCTGTAATGTAGTTTGGAGTTTTTGGGTTGGATCTTTGGACTCCATCTTTAGTGTTGCTCTGTGCAGTGTTTGAAGCCGGCATTTTATTCAAGGATGCAGTTGAACTACTGAGATTTTAAGTTTGACAGTTTCTCCTTCTGGTTTATTCACTGTTGAAAATCTTCTCTCAGTTCTAAGACTTTAATTTTGGCATTAGAGTGCATCTGTATAGGTTGTTGGGTGTGTATTCTGCGATATGGATTTGATTGCATTTTTTCATTATGTGTGTTTTTAGAAAAGAAGAATTGCTCATGGTTTGGTATTGTAGAACTGAAAATGAAATCACTGTCACAATCATGTTCACTGTACTGTATGTGTGTAAGTGTGTGTGAATGCCACATGTGAAATTGGGTTTAAATTCGTTTTCTTTGAGGACCACCCATTTTCTTCTGCTACACAAGTAAACGTATACCGACTCCACCAGAGCAAAAAAAAAAAGATGATTAACCCTCAGCCTGATTGTTTTGCTCATATGCAGTGACTTCTCGTGATGTATCTGACCAAAGATTTGAGTTTGCATATTGCAACTGAGAAATGAGTTGCTGTTATTAGAGATTTGGCTTTTGAAATGATGTTGAACATTTGTGATCAAGTATTCAGGCAAAAGACACACTGTTATAAATTCTGTTTCAAATGTTCATATCACACTCCATTATTAGACTGCTATGGGGGTTTAGTGTACACTGATGTCATGTCTACTGTACCTGTGCTGTAGTTCCACGATCGACGGGACAACTGCATCAAGCAACAAACTGTCTCACAAATCATCTATTTTATTTTCTTGAAAGTGCACTGATTGATTTCTGTTGATGTCCATTTATGATCCCATAATGGAGTAGCAGTGACTTACTGTATTTTTTCTTCTTCTTTTTAGAGCTGGTTTTATCTCTAGACCATGCAGGCTGATTTGTACATGTTTCCATATGCACTGTATGTATAAAAGAATATGTGCAGTGTTCACTGAAATAGGAAGCAGAACTGTGCTGTGCACGGTTTTCCCTTTTTCCAACATCTTTGTCTAATAGAGACTCTGATTCAGTGGCTCTCTGATCTATGTGAAGTAGACAGATTACAAATAATAATATGAATAAAAAAAACAACACTGAGAAAATACTTTGTGATTGTTTTATTGAAGTTTCAAGAATGCTTTACCATGGATACCGTAGAGAAATATTACATTTGTTTCCTCAAATTACAGTGATTCCGCAGTATGCTAATATATCACAGGACATTGCATTATGCTTTTGGGAGTTGTCTGTAGCGGAGTCGAAGCGTTTAACAACTCATTAAAAAGAAATCTCAATATTTTCAATACAACAGAGAACTATCACAATAAGGTGCACTATACTGTCTAGCCACCAGATAGAGACATAATCCAGTTATTTCATTACGTAATCTCCAGATGCATAAATATATCTAGACGTACCAAACATCCAGCTTTCATCAGCCTTGCGTTTTTAAACGATTAAATACAGATTTGTTTTGTTGAAATATCAATATTAGATGTATTCGATGCATACTAAGAAAAACGCATTCACGTAAAAAAGGCTACATAATTCCTATAAAACATTTTTTTCAATAATATTTCAACAATAGGCTATATAATAATACTATTTCAAAAATAACGTGGTGGAAATAAATGACTGCTTCAATCGCGCTCCAGTTCCCTGCAAAAACTAACACTAGGGTAATAGGCCTATATCTCATGTCATAGCCAACGAACCCGACATATTTGATAACTATTAATTAGTTTTCCTTATTAAGTCACCCACGCATGAATTCCCGCGTCTTCTGACCTGTCAATCGGTCGTACCAGACAAATATATATTCTCGGCATCCATGCATTCATTCATTCATCCGTCTATGGTTGAGCGCACGATGACCCGCCATGGTCTGCATGCAAATGAAGCTGACCAATTAGAGTGTGGGAAGTCCGCGAGAGGGCGGGGACTGAGAGATTTCAACCAATCGCAGCGGACAGGGCGGAATATTCTAATGAGTGGGGAACACCTCAATGTACAGCAATGTGAGGGGCGTGAGGGGAAGATTCAAAACTGAGATGCCCAAATATTGTCCGAGCGCAGCAATATGAGTAACAGAGACGCGTGTTAGGGGAACACGCTCTCTATTGAACGTGATTAACGTCCTGCGCTGCAGCAGAAGCAGGCTGACGCAGATCATATTGAAAGATTGATTGCTTTTGTTCTGCTGGGAAGGGTGAGGAGCATCCTGCTGGACCTCGGATTCCTCTGAAGATGGAAGAAGAGCGCAGTCGGAAATAAAGAGCGTCTGGAGGCTAGCTTGGCGTGGCTGTGTGAGCTGGAGCTACTGAAGCAGCGGCAGGAGAGTCTGGTCCTCGGCGCCCTGTCCCTCGGGGACTCCGTGCCGGGATGCCCCGCTTGGGGTGATGTGGGTCCGGCCCGCAGCAGCAGAGAGCAGGAGCAGCTCACTTTAAGACGACAGCTGGTAGGTGCGACATGTTCACTGATGAAAACCATGCTTTTGAAATTCTCGGTGGTGTGGATATTCGGAAAGTGTTGTGAAAAGTTTAGAAATGACGAGGAATAACGTGCCAGTCAACCCTGTCATCATTGTTCAAGTCACGTGTGCAAGAGCACATAAAACAAGAAGCTTGTTTCTTTTTCGTGTTACATACTTGGCACGAGAAAACTGCGGTGTGCCGTTATTATTGTATAGCACCAATATGCCGTTATAATGGCATTAACGCACGCAGTTGTGCAACATAAATAAAGGCAATCTCCTTTCCACAGCAAGTGAATGCTTTTTGACAGCTGTGACTGATGTGCACTTGGAAAAAGGGGGCGGGGTCTGCAGACCTTTAACTATCCATTGTTCGTTTCGCGTGGATTTACCAATTCCTACTTGATCTAACGAGATATCAAGCCTTTCATTTATTTAACTAGGCCTACATTTTTTTTAACCAACGTTATTAGTCTATAATATATTATATTATATTATATTATATTATGACCCTGGGCCACACAAGCAGTCTTAAGTCGCTGGGGTATATTTGTAAGCAATAGCCAAAAATACATTGCATGGGTCAAAATTATACATTTTCCTTTTATTCCAAAAACAACAGGATATTAAGTAAAGATCATGTTCCATGAAGATATTTTATAAATTCCCTGCCGTAAATATATAAAAACTTAATTTTTGATTAGTGGGCCTAATATGCATTGCAAAGAACTACATTTGCACAACTTTAAAGTTTTTTTATTTATTTATTTTTGTTTGCATGTACTCTCAGATTCCAGATTTTCAAATAGTTTTATCTTGGCCAAATATTGTCTTGTCAAACCATACAGCAATTGAAAGCTTATTTATTCACGAAGCATAAATCTCAATTAAAAAAATGGCCCTTATGACTGGTTTTGTGGTCCAGGGTCACAATATTATAAAAAAAATATAAAAAATATATTATATTATTATTAATATTATTAAAACCAAGTACTGTATATCGCTAATGAACACAATGAGATATTTATATTTTCCTTCTTTCTTGTTTTTTACTCTGTATTCCGTGTTCATGAGAAGCTGAGGAGGCATAGTGTTTGTCAAAGTAATACAGTATTCATAAACTAACAGAGCGTATAGTCCCTCCTGTGCTTTCACTGCCTGTCCATCAGTATGTGTGCCTCAGGGTCAGGACCTCACTCTAACTCAGTTTCC
>CM049809.1:19654122-19733181 GCA_027422405.1 Ptychobarbus kaznakovi
GCAAAGTGAAAGTCTGTCTCCTCCACTGTATTCCTGCTCCTGCCCAAACCTCAGTGTCTCCTGTCACAGGCCCAGATCTGGGGGTTAGTGTTTCCTTTATTCATATTTTACACCTAAACTTGTGGTCTTGATAATATAATTCTTACTTTCTTTCCCTTACAGTATAAAAAGTTCCTGCAATAAAACATAAGCCAAGGTTGCCAGGTCTGGTAATCGAAACACCCTAATTGCTTCAATAGCCATATAGCCAATAAATAATAGCCCAAAACTAACTCAATGACCCTATCCCAAATATCAAAATTCAAAATATGCCAGAACCCAGCCTAAAATACATATTTTACAGTCAGTGTTGTCACTATAGTAGAACATTTGCTTTTATCTTGCATTTGATGACTTATTTATTTTTGGTAGAGACTTTCTTCAAATGTTCTACCTTTTGGAATTTTTTATTTTTTTTGTCTGCGCACCTGTTTTGGACTGGATTGAAGGCGCTGTGAGTTCTTGGCTATTCTTCGGTTATTCTGATCACAGTAATCATAAACAGTCTGTTTTCATAATAGAGCTCTCGGGAGCTTAAAGGCTTCCTACCAGTGCCTCTCTTTTACAAAATCCATCATCTGGCACAGTTTTATTATTTTAGTAGAATATAAAACTGGGTGATTTCTTGGGCGAAAATAAAAGTATTTCAGGCAAATATAATTTGTCCAATATGTCAAATCTTTAACCCTCGGGAAACCAATCCGCTCATAGCAACAGTTTAAAAGAACCCCAGTTCCACCGTAAAACCGCAGACTTGGCAACCCTGATATAGCCCAATAGCTGCCTTTAAAGAAGGCTATCTTTTGCAAGTGGATCGTCATACTTGACTATCCTTGGTATCATACAATTTGAAAACCCCTGTTGTTAAGAATTTTTTTTATTTCTTATAAGTCATTTATTTCTCACAGATGCCTACATGCTGGAATGGGAGAGTCATATGGGGCCCACAGTACATGCCACGATGCCCCGCTCCTTTTCTGCCCCGTACCCCCCACTGGAGGGTATTGCTGAGGGAATAGAGGAGGAAGAAGAAGATGAAGAAAGCCCTCAGTTGGTTACAGATCAGATAGATGATGAAAGCCTGACTCCAGAGATGAGCCTCACTTCTGATGCTGAGGCAGATCCTGCAGTGAAGATAGAAGACGGCCCAACGGAAGAAGACATCCAGCAGGCAATGCGTGTGGAGATGTACATCCTGGGACTCCTGCAGCGACGACACATCAGATCTACAGCAGAACTCAACTCTGATCCCGATCAGTGGCATGACTTACACACATACCCACCCAGTTACCCACAGCTTGACCAATCAGAATGGCAGGAATGGGCTACTCTCTCTGAGGAAGAGAATAAGCGTGAATCCCAAGATGGATTTTACATGAAACTTCCCAGTGCCCAAACTGGACCAACTTCCCTAAGCAGTGAGGAGCCAGAATCCTCCTTGGAAATGGATCAGTATGGAGTCGAAGAAATCTACACCATTAACAATGACTCCCCTCGGCATCAACCGGTTTACATTGAACGCCGTCCCACGATGTCAGACACCATGAAACCCCACATTCACACCTGCTGCAATCACACCTGCGTACCTACGATGTCAACTCCCGAGTCCCATGAACAACACCATCCCATTCCATCCCAAAAGCGGGCCCTTCTTCTGTCCCTAGCCAGAAGGAGTCCAGAGGAAAGGTGGACAACTCTAGGAGAAAGACAAACCAAGTCGACCATCCGCTCTCGGTCAGAGGACAGTTGCATCTCTCAAGGATGGGCTGCCGAATCGGAGAACAAATACTATACGGTAGGACGGGACATGGGCAGGCATCATAGTGACGAATTTTATCCATCTAATCAGCGGCTGTGGTGCTCCTCGGCAGATCTCGGCCAAGAAGAAGATGAGGGTATATTCAGAGAAGATGTGCATGAATTCAAACTAAATCAGTTACCCGGAAAAAGCACTATTGTTCAGTTTGTGGAGCAGGAACAGAGGGTGCAAGAGACCGCAACTGCACCTACCGATGGGTCCGACTCCAGTCTGAGCGAGACTTTCTCTCCAGGAACCAGTTCGGTGTCCAGTGACTCAGATGAGAGTGGAGGGCTGGTCTGGCCTCAGCAACTGCCCCCTCGCTTGCCCCCGTCCCCCTCTTCTCCGCAGAATCCCTCCAACACCGTGGTCAAGATTAAAGCCTCACATGCGCTCAAAAAGAAGATCATGCGATTTCGTTCAGGCTCTCTCAAACTCATGACCACGGTCTGAGTCTGGCTATCTACATCTCTGCCTATTTATACTTTAAATTAATTTGAGAGCTTTACTTAATATGCTTACGTTATACGTGACGTATACTGAATACTGTTTTCAGGTCCAAGCCTTTACTCAAATTTACTCAAGCCTTTGTTTCAAATGAGAATACTGTCCCAACAGCTATTTATGAGTACTCATTTATAGCACGCCTTTAAGCAAATCTTTGAAAACTCACAGTGTACTATCTCCGGCCTCACAAAGTTATGGATATCAATATTTTAATTATTTAGAAAAAAGGTTTGAGGTTAGGATCCTGGGTTTTCTGTAGTTCTACAGCACACTGTGGGTGTATATTAGCACCATTGTTGCTTGCTTTTGGGATCTGATAGAGCGTTTGGACTGGGAAACTGTGACATGATGTCAGACTCCAGATTTAAACCTGTTTCTTAATCTATCCTCAGGTTTTTTTTTCAGAAGCATCTTGCTTTCCTGATTTTCACCTCTGGGATTGTATCTTTCTTCTTGTTAATAAAAGATTTTATGAGATGCAACGACAAGATACAAAGTAAACCCACTAAGCTCATCAAACATATTACAAGATCATACGGTTTTGGAATTAATATGACTACTGTATGTGTTCATGGATTAGTTTGTCCAAAAATTAAGATTCTGGCATCATTTAATCACCCTCATGTCATTTCCAAACGAAGTCTTTCTTTTGTATTTTGTCCAAAGTCAATGGTTTACCAAAACTGTTTGATCACCAACATTCTTTAAAATATTTGTTCTGCATTAATCATCATGAAAGGAATGACATGAAGGTGAGTAAATGACAGAATTTTTGGGTGAACTATCGTTTTAAGAAGGACTGTGGGCCTGTAATGTTTATAAATCACTTTATTCAGCTTCAAGTTCTCAGGCATGCTCATAAACTGCTATATAGTTTAGCTTTCCCCTAGTAAATAAAGCCATTTTAATATCACTGTTTTTCCTTTTTATAGGAGGAGGAATGAAAAGGTTAAACAGAAGAGACAGGATCAGAAATTAGAACTCAGGTCACCTGAAGAGTGTGGTCCACAAGGCCGTTTCACTACGCTCCTAAAGATGCCATCGTGTCCACTGTATAGAATGTGTAGAAATTTTATAATTTCTCTTTCAACAAAAACAGGACGTGTGTTCTAGGAACTCTTCAGCTTAAAGAGAGACGTGTGTTCACCTGGAATTGATTCTCATTAGCTTAGCATTTTAAAGCTGCATACACACACACACACACACACACACACACACACACACACACACACACACACACACACACACACCACACACACACCACACACACACACACACACACACACACACACACACACACACACACACACACACACACACACACACACACACACACACACACACACATGACAGGATGTGCCTGGGCTAATGAAGGCATCCTTATCAGTACTACGTACCACTTTGCCTGCCATGTCCCAGGTGTTGTTTCTAGTTCGCACATATGTTATCCATTTATAAGAATGAAGTCAGCTTGATGAATATTTTGTAGCATGTTTGTTAAAACGCATTTGTAGTGTACTGAACATTTTTCAACATTTATAGTAATTAGTTAGGATTTATATTTTATGAACTTTGATATCACATAGCTTCTTTATTGGCGCCACCTAGTGCATTGGAGGACTTGGGATATTTCATTGTCCTGCTGCTACACAGCCAAACTCCCTTACCTGTGCTGTACAGTGGAAATACATGCCAGTGTGGAGTGTATTAAAATATGCCTTGCCTGAACATAATTGTTCACCTTTTCTGATTTCATGCTCACAGTGTATTTTACAAATTTGCATTTGGTCTTTGAAAATGTCCCTGCTCATTGTATGTTATAAATAAACTCTTATTCATAGTCGTCCATGAGTGTGACTTGAAATGATGTAGCAAAAGCTGTTTGTATTTTTTTAATACATATACTATATAGGACTTGACAGAAATAATGTAAAGATGGCATATTTGTTCCCATGTTTTTGAATGGAAAATTACCCTAGACAGTCCTTAAAGCAGAAAATAAAGTGCATCATCTCCAGATGGATGTTTAAACCTTTATATCTTTATTTATTTTTTCAATATGTATACAGAATAAGATTAATTATACAGAAATTGATCAAATATGGTCAAAAAGCAGATATCTACAAATGTCTTCTGATATGCAGTGAGATACAAATGCTACAGTAACAAACTTACGATCCACAATGATTAAGCAGCAGAGGTTAAAGCATCTGAATTCTGCTCAGCTTTCTGTATTGTTTTCAGTCGCCATGGAGTGCTGTTATATTTAGCTGCCTTGTAGTGCAGTTAAAATGTTTCTAACCCATATTCAGACAACATTTTGACTTTAAGATAATTTAACAATGGCTTTTTCTCATGCTTTCAAAAGTTTAGAATCACATTTAAGCCTACATTTTGCTTCCATGCGTACAAACAACCAAAATATGGTATTCATTATTTGATCTGTGTCTATAATAATGACTAGTAAAATATTACAACATTTTATTTTCTGTGGTAAAAAGTGTGCCAAATTTGTATTTTGCATTTAACATAACATTATTTTTAACAATGCAGGTATCATTGATGAAATATACCAAATTACAACATTTTAGTGGTATCATTGATGAAATATGTGCCAAATATTACAACATTTTAGTGGTATCATGATGAAAATATATGCCAAATATTACAACAACAGTGGTATCATTGATGAAAATATGTGCTAAATATTACAACATTTTAGCTTTTATCATTGATGAAATATATGCCAAATATTACAACATTTTAGTGGTATCATTGATGAAATATGTGCCAAATATTACAACATTTTAGTGGTATCATTGATGAAATATGTGCCAAATATTACAACATTTTAGTGGTATCATTGATGAAATATGTGCCAAATATTACAACATTTTAGTGGTATCATTGATGAAATATGTGCCAAATATTACAACATTTTAGTGGTATCATTGATGAAATATGTGCCAAATATTACAACATTTTAGTGGTATCATTGATGAAATATGTGCCAAATTTTCACCATTTTAGGTGGTATCATTGATGAAAATGCCAAATATTACAACATTTTAGTGTATCATTGATGAAATATGTGCCAAATATTACAACATTTAGTAGTATCATTGATGAAATATGTGCCAAATATTACAACATTTTAGTGGTATCATTGATGAAATATGTGCCAATATTACAACATTTTAGTGGTATCATTGATGAAATATGTAATATACAACATTTGTATTTTAGTGGTATCATTGATGAAATATGTGCCAAATAACAATATTATTACAACATTTTAGTGGTATCATTGATGAAATATGTGCCAAATATTACAAAATAGTTTTGAATACTTCAGAATGCAAGGACATGTTTAAAGTTTAAAATGACAAGGATAACAGTAAATCACTACACAGAAATGCCATATATGGCCTAACCGTATCATAAAGCTTTATGTACAAAGTAACGCAAATATTTAAAATGATTTTGAATTTGGCTGTAACTGGTTATTTGTATTTTAATCCATTAAATTACATTATTACTAACTATTGGGAATCAAGACTGTCACGGATGCGTCATAAACTACATTTGCATGCACCCAAATAATCTGTGTATAATCAGAATGACGGCTCACTCGGACTGAAAGCCCTTCATGAAAACATCTCAGTCGATCCGATTGAACTCGATCTGAATGAAATTTAGATCGGATTTATATTGGTTATGTAGACCTTAAATAATAAATCAAAGAATGTAAACACTTGAATGTGACTATTTTTGCAAGTGTTTGCATTTAGCTGCTGTGACTTTTTTGTGTGTGAAGTAGGCTAGTCATTCCAGTAGCAATACGCCAGATCGTGGGCCTGTTGCATAAATAGCCTCTTATGTTAAGACACTGTCTTAAGAACTAGTTTGACCAACTAGTAGTTAACCAAGGAGTAATCAGTCTTATATTTTGGATTCAGCTTAGACTAAACTTAATGAAACCGTTTCTTTAAACCTACAAATGATTCCCGAGGGTGGTATTTGAAGACTTGGTTTTCGGTCTACATCTCCACGCAAAGATTTCATAAGGGCTTCTCTCTGAACCCGTCTGTGGTTGACTTACTGTTTGCTGTCAAGCTGATTTGATGAGGCGGTGCCTCAGATGCGAAGTGAAGCACACTTCGCAGAGAGCTAATCAGATTTTTCTTAAAACCGCGGCCAAGACATACGTAGAGCAGCGGGTTCAGGCAACTGTTAATGTAAGCTAAGCAGAGCGTCAGCACATGGGCTAGATGCAAGTGGGCTTGAACGTTATGGGATTGTCTTTGCATCGTTAACAGCAAAATATCCACAATGTTCAAAGGAATAAAGCACAGGAAAAAGCTGAGCACCAATGCCAGGATGACACGTCGTGTCCGGGCTGAATTTTTGCTGCCTCTTTGCCCTCGGCCAGAGCTCATCGTGAGGTAAACCTTCCAATGGCTGATGCAGATGATCAGGAAAGGCAGCAGGAAAAACAGAAAACAGCGGGTAAGAGTTACGGACCATGCATGAACCAAGTCACTGTACCTGCTTTGGCACAATGTTTTAGTCTCGCTCATTTCATCTATCTCCATGTGAGCAAACTGAGCAGAACCGGCCAGGAGAGCAAGAATCCAGATGACCAAACAGACGCAGCGGGCCTGTCTCGTGTGCCTGTGGTTCTGGCACCACACCGGTTTGGTCACCAGTAGGAAACGGTCCAAGCTGATCACGACCAGGAGCAGAACGCTGCAGTACATCATCATGTAAAACAAACCGCTGAGTAATTTGCAACCTAAAGCACCATAAGGCCAGTGTTGGTCCTGGGCGAGCGGCACCATGAGGAGAGGCAACGACAAGCAGCACAGCAGATCCGCGATGGCCAGATTCAGAAACCACTGTGCGTTCACAGAGTTCGGCATTCGAAACGCGGTCACCCACACCACCAGAGCGTTCCCCGGGACGCCCAGCAGGAACACAATGAGGTAGCAGACCAGAGCGATCCAGTGCCGGGAACCAATCCTGGACAGTGGGGAGTTAGTGGGGAGCACAAAAGGAGTGCAGTTTTCAGACCCCTCACACCAGTCGGTGTCATTAAAATCATAAAAAATATAGCCGCCTTCCTCCATTTCAGCTGTGAAATGAGAAAGAGACAAATAACAGAAAACGTGCAATGTTACTCAAAGCTAAAACCCCTCAAAGCAGTGTCTAGTGGTTATTAGAGTCGAATCTTGTTATTTGCTGAATCTCATTTTAAATCAAACATTGCAACGTTATGATGCAATTGTGAGGACACATTTAAAACTGATCTTAAAATTAAAATTTTTCAACTTAAGAGGTCATTATTAAGAAATGTCAAAAGTATTCTTCTTAAAAGTAAATTTAAAAGTTCTTAAAGTAAAGTCCATCAAAAATGCATTGTAACGTCATTCTTTCTTCTGTGTAATATGAAAGAAGTGTCCATATAATGAAAATCTTTTTTTTTTCAAATAGTTATTTATTCAGTTAAACACTACATAAATTAAACTCTAATCATGTTAAAAATCAATGAAAATGAAGAACAAAAAATACCTCTCAGAAGTTCTGGTTGTGAAGTTGTGAAGTTATGCCGATCTGCTACACCAGATGTGATCAGCTCACCTATATTTGTGACCCTTATATCCAGGAAATGATTGCAAAGAGCTGTGTACCAAGCCTTTTCCTTAGCGATGTTGTGTAAGCACTTTCACGCGATGTTTGATGCAATCGTTGCTCTTTAAAACGTTTTAACTGTAAAAAGTGTCATGGAAGACTCATTTGGAACAGGAACAGAGAAGAGAAGGATAATGTCTATCTATTTGAATCAGCAGATGTTGTTCTTCATTTTTAGGGTCATATTATTGTGAGGCGATTGGACAGAACTGTTATACAAGAATCTAAAAGAAAAAAAAAAACGGTAGTGGTACTGATCCATTTTATTGCTTTAAATTGTATTTAGTAATAATAATTTGAGGACAAACATTGTATGTACATATTGCAAAGGAGAAGAATTCACTACAACTGGGTGACAAAGTTGTTTCTGTTTGGTATAAACATACACAATGTGCTGTTTTATTCTACTCATAGGTGCACTTAATGGTTACAATGCAGATGAATACAACACAAATACTGACATGGGTAACAAGGGACAAATACAGCACAAAATTAAACTTTTCTTTAAAAGCATTGAAAGAAATGTTCCAAATACAACACATTTAAACTCCTCTGTAACATAACTCTCTGCCACAGATGATATTTGGCTTCACTAAATGCAAGTTTCCATTATGCTCCTTCCCTTTTTTCAATGATTCATCAGCTTTTTTTCAGATTTGCATGATAAGGGGGAATGTGAAAATGCTGACTGGTTTAATACCTAAAATACAGAAACTAATTTTTGCACTCAAAAAACCTATGAAAGACTTTAATGACTTTATGAGCTGAGCTACTATATTACAATATATAATTTAATTTCAGTAATTTTCAGTAAGTTTCTGATGCTCTTTTTTTTCTAGTCTACAGAAAGTGTCATCTGTCTTGTGCGACCACAGTCAGATCCCAATCAGAACCGCGCAGTCCCATAGGTCTTCAGTAAGCATCCTCTAGTCATTTCCTGAGGGGCTTATTAATAAGTGCAGGGTTCATGGTAATGACATATAAAGTCATTTTCAGGAAGGGTTCATTGGGTGTCAGTTCAGAGTTGAAGCACTCTCTGGAGGTAGAGTCGGGGTGTCGTCCCTAAAGTCATCTGTTTGAAGATCTACATACAGAAGGATAGACAGAGAGAGAAAATGAAACAAAACTAAAGCAACCAGACTCCTCTAATGTACATGAAACTGAAAATGAGAAATGTATATATATATAGTGTTGCCCTCTGTGATTGTGATGTTTTTGAAAAATTCAAAAGCTTAGTGTTGCAACAACCCATTTTGGCCTATAACCACAACATCTGTTGCCTGCGGTTTAAGATGAGTTTTAGGAACTGCTTTGAGATGTATACAGAAACTCTGAGTCAGAATTATATTTTTAAACCCACTTGGAACTTCACATAAAGAGATTTTCAAACAATCTGAATGCTCATTGTTCCACACATCTCCTGCCCTATGCGTGTTTGTTCATTTGATAGTTTGGCTAATTTGAGCATTATTTCATCTACCAGTAGATTTCTGCAGGAATGGCATATTCTTGTAAGCCAAAACCAGGAAATAAAGTTAACATTTTAACACTTCCAGTTCCATCATCTTGACGTCAATGGATTTTTTAAATGGGTTTTTGGTGGATGCTAACAAGTGGCTTAATGGGACTAAAGAGGTTGTTGGGCACATTAAATGTCATTATACCTAACAGCTAATTCATCTACTTGCCAGTCGCTTTCACAGCCTCGTTGTGTTTACAATCGCAATCTCGTAAACTATCCTGACAGCCAAACCCTATTGAGTTTTTGTCAGGAAAACTAGGGTGATGCGAATTTCCAGGATGGCCCACAAATATACAATATCATTGAAAAGTGTAGTACTCTCAGATCCGTTTACCATGTTTTACCATGTTCAAATCAACTGATAACCACTGATTTCCCAGTTACTCCCAAAAGAAGGCAACACAATTTTTTTGGGCCTAGTTGTTGTTCTGAATGGCCGTGAAAGTACCTAACAGAGAAGTGTTCTGCTGGTGGTTTTCAATAACCGAGCTCTCTTCCTCATCCTCCCCCCAGTCGGCGATGTTAGCAGGTGGGATGCACTGCTCCAAGAACAGATCTTCATCTTCATCGAAGTCCATGTCTTCTGGGGGCCAGCGCAGCTCACCGCTCTCCACCTCACTGATGTCAGTCGGCTCAACCACGATGGACGGCAGGCGCTCCTTTCCCTGCGGTGCGAAGGTCAGACACCCTTCAGTACTCAAAAACACTTCCACTGGATCTGGGAAGATCTGCAAAATAAAGGAGAAAGAGAGCAGATAATATGAGGAGGAGAAATCTTCAGTACTGAATGGTGTTTGCACTACAGTGGTTCCTGTTTGTGGTTGCTTCATGTCAAGTAACTGATGAAAGCTCAACACCATTGTGAAATTCTAGCATGTGATGCCACAATCTGCATGTGTCCTCTTTGTAATCTCTGTTTAAAAACTAGTGAGAGAATGGTGGTTATTATCAATTAAAACAAAATGTATATAAGCATTGCTTCAGCATGACCACACTGTTGATGCAATAACTAACTCTTAGGTTTGCGACAGTACGAGTAGTTTAAAGCTGCTGTGTGCAAATAGTGGCACCACTAATGGAGTTTGAAACCAGTTTGCACAAACAGATATTCCTTGCGCCAAACTTATGAGATTGGTTGAGCAATGTTAACACAGCAATATTAAAAATCTAGTGTGTTTGCAGTTTTTGGGGTACATCAACATACACTATGAATGGTTTAAGTTTTACTTAAGGAATGAATAATAATTTTTTTAATTCAAAACTACAAATCAGTTGTCAAACTGAAAAAAAATGCATATTTAAAAGTTTTTATTTTAAAAATGTAGTTAAACGTAAGAGTAAAATAACAAAATGAACTGCTTTTCAATATGACTTATGCAGAAGTTTTAGCTGTTTATACTGGTTAAAGGTTACAATAAAATGCAATGCAGTAAATGTTATATTTTACATAGTTTTTTCTGATTTTCTTAATCTATTTGACACTGGACAGTTCACATGTGGGAGCATCCAATGAACTTGAGACACAGATTTTAAGACATGTCCTCTTAAGACAGCATTTAGAGTTATGCGATAAATGTAATTATATGCAGGAGTTAGATGTTCAATATAAGTGTAGATTTTACTGAGACTATATAAATTATGGGTCATAATCAGTAAATCAGACAATCAATAAATAAAGCAATCACAAAAAGAAAATTCTATCTTGACTGTCACCAAAGGCAAATAGACCTATATGATTTAAAGGTGACTTCAATATACAGACTTGTCACCCAAGCAGGCTTTATGACCTAAAATGTTGAATGAGTGTGACATTAAATAATAAATGGCTAAAATGAATGATAAATTAATATAGCGGTGAACTCAGGTTAACATGGACATTTTTCTCAGTCATCTCAAAGGCAAAAACCGATCCAGTTTACCTGAATTCACCCTATATTATTACACACTTCACAGCAAAGACAAAAGTATGACCGATACGTGTTTTTTTTTGTTTTTTTTTACCTGAAAGGGCAGTCTGTCCTCTTTTCTCTGAAGTGGATACTCATCCATGGCCTGGGCCTCTGGGTAAAGCATCCTTCTGTTATATAGTGAGATATGGAAAAAATATAATTACAAGTTGGAATAGCAGTGGAACATTCACAACTAGGCCCTACTATCCGTTCCTCTCATATACTCACTGCTCACTACAATTTGAACTGTCTGTATCACTCTGTTTGATCATTATGATGTGGTAACACAGATGAGTACAAAAGAATGCGAATTTAGACACACAGTACTATTTCTGTAGTTTATTGTAATGCCAGTAGATGGTGGCAAGTGACTCTGACTAAATAATTGAATCAACGATTCAACCACTTCTTTGGAAACACTGGTTTGGACCATCAGGGACAAAATTAAGTGCCTAAATTCAGTATACTAGCATGCAATATTTTAATGTCTACTATATCAATATCAGTAATACTATTATATATCAATAATATTACGCAGATATGTGAGCCACTCTTTTTATCCAACAAACAACACAGACATGAAGCAAGTATGGAACATGCAGTGTGTTTACAACAGTCATGAGGATAAGAAACAAGGCGGTCTGCTGTGTTGGTGTGTGTGGGTTGCTCTCAGGTGACCTGTGGCTAATCGTTCCTCTCTCAAGCCTCTGCTGAGCGGCTGGATTACAATGCTCAAAATGGACAGCCAGGGACCGATTATATCAAAATGGATTTTTTTCATTAGCAACAGATTGGATATGAGCATGGCACTATGGGTCTTTGCTGCAAATATGAAATCTACATAAAGAAAATTGTGCAATGTGCTTTGCACTGGGTTTTTTTGTAGTATGCAAAATGTATGCTTTTTGCAACTCAAAACTGTGTATGCTACGTCACATGATATCTTGCTGCATATGAGTGGCATCCAGTTACATACTTTAAAATAAAAAAAATCGTTGTTTTACTTTTTAATCCAATTTTGAGAAAAATATATGTCAGCATTTCAAACAAATAATGGTGCAAACTAGAGATCCCAGCTGTTATTAATTCTGGTTCATTCATCACAGTAGAAACTGAATGTCAAGTTGAAAGCTTTGCATTGTGGGATGTCTGATCCTTGCAGTATGTGTATAATCACATTTAGCGATGTATGACACCCAGATGGTGTTTTTCCATTCACTCTAATGAGCTGAAAACACATAATTTATCCAAAGAGACTTCCGATGCATTCAAAACAAATATGCTATTCTAAACATGAGAAGGGAGAAGTACAAAATGAGATTCTTTTTCGATGTGGGCACTTTCTGAACTGAATTATCTGTTGTTACTTTTGCAGTGCAGCAAGGTATGCATGTAAACGTGGTTGTATTCCTTCTTTTATTGTTCTTTTCTTTTAACAGATTTTTATGTTTTACCCATATCCTCTAATCAGACATTTAAAAATAAATTATAAAATAAGAATTACTACATGTTCAACAGTGTTATTATCTAACAGACTAAAATGAGCTTAAACCGTTTAAATATTTATTGCAAGAAAATGATTTGTAAAAATTTGCCTCCAAGAAAGTTTTCTTAATCTTTAGTGTACTTCTTTACTAACGAGACACTGTCAATCATGGACATCTTAGCTGGTTTTATCTGCTCAAGCTGGTCTCCCAGCCTGGCCTTACTGGTGATGAGTTGGTTTTAGCTGGTTTACTGGCTGGTTTTAACCATTTTTGCCGCAGGGGTGTAAAACAAGGTAATGCCACCTATAATTATGTTGTCAAATTATGCAAAACGTGTCGAAATGTTAAATAAATTAAATTAGCTTGGCAAAATAAAATAATTAGTAATTTTATTCGTGTTAATTAAAATGTCAATTCCATGGCAGAGTTTTTATAGAGGATTTGTTTAGGATGTGGTGAAATAAACGACTGGGATAGGCTGGGTATTGACATAGATTTCACAAAATGATTTGATTCTGATTCACAACTCTCAATATCAGTTAATTTGGATATGTATCAGGTACTGTACATGTTGAGGAAAACAATCTCTCAATCAATGCTGTACAGGGAATCCTGTCAGTATTATGATATACTGAGAAAAATGAACAAGTCTTTTGAATATTTATTTATATATGTATTTATATATATAAATCAACACTCAAATAAATATTTCAATTGCACATAACTTTTTTATTGATATAATTATGTTTCTACTCCAATTAGTTGTTGAAATAATTAATTTATAATAATTGTGAAATAATTGTGTTCCTGTGGCTCAGTGGTTAGAACATTGCGTTAGCAGCGCAAAGGTTGTGGGTTGGATTCCCAGGGAACACATGTACTGACAATACAAATGTATAGCCTGAATGCACTGTAAGTCGCTTTGGATAAAAGCGTCTGCTAAATGCATAAATGTAAATTTAAGTAAATGGTCGTTGTCATAAAAAAAATATATTTTTGCGACAGATTCATAAAAAAATACATTAAATAATAATGGCATCACTAACATATCAAGCAAACCTATAATGAATGTGTAATACACATGTGTAATACACTCTCAGAAATAAAAATACAAAAGCTTTCACATGGGCGGTACCTTTTCAAAAGGTACACTTTTGTACCTATTAGGTTCAGATATTTACACTTTAAGTACTAATACTAATACTAATACAAAATTAGAATATCATTAAAAATATCAATATTTTTTGTCACTCATTTCAGAAAGTGAAACCCATATATTATATAGAGTCATTACACATAGAGTGAAATATTTCAAGCCTTTATTTCTTGAAATTTTGATGATTATGGCTTACAGATAATGAAAACCCAAAATGCAGTGTCTCAGAAAATTTTAATATTACATAAGATTAATAAAAAAAGGTATTTTAAACAGAAATGTGAGGCTTCTGAAAAGTATGTTCATTTCTTGTCCCCTTTTGCATGAATTACTGCGTCAATGCGGCGTGGCATGGAGGCAATCAACCAGTGGCACTGCTCAGGTGTAATGGAAGCCCAGATTGCTTTGATAGCAGCCTTCAGGTCATCTACATTGTTGGGTCTGGTGTCTCTCATCTAGATTCTATATGGGCTTCAGTTCAGGTGAGTTTGCTGGCCAATCAAGCACAGTAACACCATGGTCATTTAACCAGCTTTTGGTACCTTTGGCAGTGTGGGCAGGTGCCAAGTCCTGCTGAAAAATGAAATCAGCATCTCCATAAAGCTTGATAGCAAAAGGAAGCATGAAGTGCTCTAAAATTTCCTGGTAGATGGCTGCGTTGACTGTGGACTTCAGAAAACACAGTGGACCAACACCAGCAGATGACATGGCAGACCAAATGTCAGGACACGTGTCAGGACCTACTCATTGTCGAAATCATACTTTAGATTTAATACTGTCACATAGAATTGATGTTAATGGGGTTGAAGTTCTGCAGCAAAGCGATGATATATCAGATCAATATCTAGTCTTGTCTAAACTCCATATAGCTAAAGCTGTAAATTCAACTCCTTCTTACAAATATGGTAGAACCATCACTTCTACCACAAAAGACTGCTTTTCAAGTAATCTTCCTGATTTATCTCAATTCCGCAGCATATCTAACAGCGCAGAACAACTTGATGATGTAACAGAAACTATGGATTCTCTCTTTTCTAGCACTTTAGATACGGTTGCTCCTTTACGCTTAAGGAAGATTAAAGAAAAGAGTCCAACACCGTGGTATAATGAGCACACCCGCGCCCTAAAGGGAGCAGCCCGGAAAATGGAGCGCAGCTGGAGGAAAACAATACTAGAGGTATTTCGTATGGCTTGGCGGGAAAGTACCCTATCCTACAGAAAAGGATTAAAAACTGCCAGACCTGATTACTTTTCATCTCTTTTATAAGAAAAACAAACATAACCCCAGGTATTTATTCAATACAGTGGCAAAATTAACAAAAAATAAAACATCAACTGGTGTTGACATTTCCCAACAGCACAGCAGTAGTGACTTTATGAACTATTTTACTACAAAAATCAATACTATTAGAGATCAAACTGTAACCATGCAGCTGCCAGATGCAGTATCACATCAAATTGTGCACTATAGATCCCCTGAGGAACAATTCCACTCATTCTCCACTATAGGAGAGGAAGAATTGTATAAACTTGTTAAATCAGCTAAACCAACAACTTGTATGTTAGACCCTATTCCATCTAAACTACTAAAAGAGGTGCTTCCAGAAGTCATAGATCCTCTTTTGGCTATTATTAATTTGTCATTGTCATTAGGGCATGTCCCCAAAACCTTTAAATTGGCTGTTATTAAGCCTCTCATTAAAAAACCACAACTTGACCCCAAAGATCTAGTTAATTACAGACCGATCTCGAATCTCCCTTTTCTGTCAAAGATACTGTAAAAGGTAGCATCCTCACAATTATATTCCTTCTTAGAGAAAAATGAAATCTGTGAGGATTTCCAGTCAGGATTTAGACCATATCATAATACTGAGACTGCTCTCATTAGAGTGACAAATGGCCTGCTCTTATCATCTGATCATGGTTGTATCTCTCTATTAGTGCTCCTGGATCTTAGCACTGCGTTCGGCACTATCGATCACTACATTCTTTTGAATAGACTTGAAAACTCTGTTGGCATTAGTGGAAGTGCATTAGCATGGTTCAAATCGTACTTATCTGACCGCCATCAATTCGTAGCTGTGAATGAAGAGGTATCATATCGATCACAAGTGCAGTATGGAGTTCCTCAAGGCTCAGTACTAGGGCCGTTACTTTTCACGCTTTACATGTTACCCTTGGGAAATATCATCAGGAAACATGGGGTTAGCTTTCACTGTTATGCTGATGATACTCAGCTCTATATTTCTTCGTGGCCCGGTGAAACACACCAAATTGAGAAACTTATGGAATGCATAGTTGATATAAAAAACTGGATGACGAATAATTTCTTACTACTAAATTCTGAAAAAACAGAGGTGTTAATTATCGGACCTAAAAACCACACAAGTAATAACCTAGAACACTGTCTAACACTTGATGGCTGCTCTCTCGATTCTTCATCATCAGTCAGGAACCTAGGTGTGCTATTTGATAGCAATCTCTCCTTTGACAGCCACGTTTCTAGCATTTGTAAAACTGCATTTTTTCATCTTAAAATATATCTAAACTGAGACCTATGCTCTCAATGTCAAATGCAGAAATGTTAATTCATGTGTTTATGACCTCAAGGTTAGATTATTGTAATGCATTATTAGGTGGTTGTTCTGCATTCTTAATAAACAAACTACAGATGGTCCAAAATGCAGCAGCTAGAGTTCTTACTAGAACCAGGAAGTATGACCACATTAGCCCGGTTCTGTCAACACTGCACTGGCTCCCTATTAAACATCGTATAGATTTTAAAATCTTGTTAATTACTTATAAAGCCCTAAATGGCTTAGCTCCTCAGTATTTGAGCGAACTCTTATCGCATTATAGTCCTCCACGTCCGCTACGATCTCAAAAGTCTTGCCATTTGATAATACCTAGAATATTAAAATCAACTGCCGGCGGCAGATCCTTTTTATATTTAGCGCCCAAACTCTGGAACAATCTACCTAACACTGTTCGGGAGGCAGACACACTCTGTCAGTTTAAATCTAGATTAAAGACCCATCTCTTTAACCTGGCGTACACTTAACACACTAATACGCTTCTAATATTCAAATATGTTAAAGGATTATTAAGCTGCATTAATTAGGTCAACCGGAACCGGGAACACTTCCCATAAAACACGATGTACTCGTGACATCGTAAGAAGAATGACATCTACGCTAATATTAGTCTTTTGCTTTCTTATTCCGAGGTCACCGTAGCCACCCGATCCGGTCCTTATCCAGCCCAGATGATCAATGCAGTCAACAGATCCAGTCCGTAACCAGATCAGATGGTGGATCATCACCTAGAGACGACCTCTACAGCTCTGAACGTCAGCAGAGACCAGGACACCTAGATGAGCCCCAGAGACAGATCTCCAGTGAGGACCCCGTCACCTAGACAGCCATCGGGAAAAGACCACTGGAACCAGTGGAGCCCTTACAATCTGACTTTGCTGCAGTTGAAACAAACTACTGGTTCGTCTGGCCAGAGGAGAACTGACCCCCCGACTGAGTTTCTCCCAAGGTTTTTTCTCCATTCTGTCACCGATGGAGTTTTGGTTCCTTGCCGTTGTCGCCTCTGGCTTGCTTAGTTGGGGACACTTCATTTCCAGCGATATCACCGACTTGATTGCACAGATACTATTTAAACTGAACTGAGCTGGACAATGACATCCCTGAATTCAATAATGAAAAGCCTTTAACTAAAAACAATTCCTGTTTTGATATTGTGCAGTTGCTTTAACACAATTTGTATTGTTAAAAGCGCTATATAAATAAAGGTGACTTGACTTGACTTGACCAAATCATCACTGACTGTAGAAACTTCACTCTGGACTTCAAGCAACTTGGATTCTTTGCCTCTCCACTCTTCCCCCAGACTCTGGGACCTTGATTTCCAAATTAAATGCAAAATTTACTTTCATCTGAAAAGAGGACCACTGAGCAACAGTCTTTTCTCCTTAGCCCAGGTAAGATGCTTGCGGTCATCCCTGTTGCTTGTGCACCTTTTCCTATCCAATTTCTTTCTTCCAGTCAACTTTGCATTTAATATGCTTTGATACAGCACTCTGTGAACAGCCACCCCTTTCAGTAATGACCCTCTTTGACTTACCCTCTTTGTGGGGGGTGTCAATGATCGTCTTCGGGACCTTTGCCAAGTCAGCAGTCTTCCCCATTATTGTGGTTTCAAAGAACAAGAGACACCCAGAACTATATGGATGGTCATTTATTGAAACTCAAATGTAAATATTCTAATATTTTGAGATACTGATTTTTGACTTTCATTAGCTGTAAGCTCTTATCATCAAAATTAAAACAAAAAAAACATTTGAAGTGTTTTACTTTACATGTAATGAATCTAAAATATATGAAAGTTTCACTTTCTGAAATAAGTTTCAAGAAAAAAAATACTTTTTCACCATATTCAATTTGTTTTAGATGTACCTGTATGTACCTTTAAGGTACCAAAATAGACCCTTTAGGGACAAACATGTTCCTTTTGAAAAGCAACCGCCCCAGTGACAGCTTTTGTACCTTTATTTCTGAGAGTGTATAGTGCAAATATTTAGCAAATATCTCCTCTAGTTGCTGTACTTTTTCAGAGTAGGCTGAATCTTGATGTTATATGGCAGACTGTTTACAAGCTGTCTTATTGACATCTTTCCAGGGTTGAAGCACTGATTGGGCAATTCTAAGAGTCACGTTACATTTCAGTAATTTGTACTGCTTCTTTCAACATGCTCTCTGATGTTCATTCATGTTTATTTCATGCTTTAAAAAAGTATTAAAGCTGAGGCACAACAGGGATCTGTCACACCACATTAAAGAGCGCTAAAACAGTATTTAGTGTTTACATTTTGTTATAATTGACAGAATTTGAAAGCTGAAACTTGCTTGGTATAAAACAAAGTAACAAAACTCAAAGCTAATTTCAATTATTGGATTGGAGAGGCTTTATAAATAATATTTAGTTAAGTTTTTCTGAATTTGAACATAAAAACAGCATAAAGATGAAGCTTTTGATTTAAGAATCAGTATCGTTTCATAAAATGAAGATTAATTAAATGAAAATAAAGAATGAAAATCAATTAACCGATATTGTCAAGCCAGCCTTAGCCCATATGGCAAAAAAAAAAAAATATATGTTTGCGTGCGTGCGTGTGTGTGTGTCAGCTTAAGCCATCTGAAACAGGGAAGTATAGTGAAATGAAGGTCAGCTCTCTCTGAAAAGCTTCTGATTTGCACCACACCCTATCAAAACGATAATACAAATTCACACCTGACTTATTAACATCTGATGTTCTTAACATAACTTTTTCATCTTTTCAAAAGGAGACCATATCAAATAGTAATAATGTAGCTTAAATGGGTTTATTTTGTTATAATGACCAGCTGACTGACCATTATCCTGTATTTACATGTCTGCTTACCAAATAAATGCATTTATGAATGTGCAATTTAGCTTTTAGATTTAAATTACACACTGTTTCAGTCAGTTCACCCAAAAAAAAGGCACTTTATCACCACTTTCCCATTTGTGAAATGGACGTCAGGTCTCTACTCAGGTCTCTGTGATGACAGCTGTCTAGCAGTGGAGTAATCCTGCCTGCCCTCCTGCTGTCTGTGGTAAGTCATTAACAAGCTAACGGAGCAGATCTGGCTCCGGCACGAGGCAGCAGCCACGCGTGCTGTTGACAGGTTAACACACGGATTGAGGACACACAGTCTCTTATTCAGCAGCTGTCTTTAACACACCTTACAGCCATTACCTAATGCACACTCATCATTTAGAGTCCATTTGGAGGCACATTTATGACCATATATAACTGTAACCAATATAATGGTGTGATAAATGCAATGTAAGAGCTTTGAATATACTATAAGTTATTTTTGGGCGAAAGTAAAAAAAAAATCAAACTAAATATAATAATAGCAATTTAAATGAATAAGTAACTATTGATATAATAATACATCAAAGTAATTGTAACACATGTACAATTAGATAATGAACAAAACCTGAAATGTTTTCCAAACTCACCTATATACCAAGAATGGGAAAATAGAAAATCAGTCAAATCATATTTACTAGTATAGCGCGTTTCACTATACATATTGTTTAAATGCGGCTTTAAATAAAATAATGTTAATGTTTATAAGATCTTAATATCTTCAGGCCTTATAGTCACATTTAGCAGACTATATGTAACAATTCAAGCAATCAAGCATTTGAGATGTGCGATATTTCATATTTTTACATGTATGCAGATAAAGTTAGACATACTTAAATATCAAACTATACAAATAGCTGCATGATAATATAATTATATTTTACAACTAAATAAAAATCAGGCAGATTTGTACTGTATGTATGTGGATATATTTAATGATTATTTATATCCAGCTTTATATGTAGCTGTGCGATAACACACTTTACATTTAATAACTTTATAAACAATCATGCAGCCAAGAATTGCTATATATTTTATATTGCTGTATTTTTATGCAGGAAAAGTAGGATTTACTCAAATATATACATCACTTAGAGTACATTTTTTTGAAGGGCGATCTGGCAACTACCAGAAACATATCAGAAAAACTGATGATGTTTTAGGATGGAATTTTGATGCGTATTTTTCAAATTATTTACTTAACATTTTTTTAAGCCAATAATTTTTAAAAAAAATTTTTTTTAACCCATATATGTTGTTGTATATTAATTTATCACAGGTTATATATGTCTCATTTGAAATATTTTTCCTTTAAAATTGCTAATATTATTTACAGTGAACAATTAAATCCTCAGTTGCACGCATGCAGTTAAATCCAGCGCACCTGCCACATCTTAGGCCGAAAAGGTATTAGCCTTATACATAAGTGTAAGTCCGCTCTTACATGTTTTAAACTCAAGCCATCTGTTCAGTCTTGCACAAAAACAGGCACATAGAATTGACATGGGGTCCTACCCATCTGTGGGAAGGCATCCATCCTCTAGTGTGGTACAGAGCTCGGGGATGATGATAGGGGGCAGAGAGGGGCAGCTCCCACAGCACTGCCCCTCCACCGGCTCCATCGGGGAACACTGTCCTTCCAGCGCGGTGCTTGAGAGTTCAGTGACCAGTGAAGGCCTGTAGCTCTGCGTCAATGGTGGACGCAATAGGAAAAGTACTGCAAGTAGATACTCCAGTCACAGAACGTCAAGCGGTCATTTCCCTCAGTGACTTTTTTCACTTGCCTTGCTGTCTTTATCCTAAACTCCTCTCTCTCCCTCTCTCTCTCGCCCTCCCTCCCTAGCAGAGGAGAAAGGCTTTATAGAAGAGCTGGATTAGTGTCTGTGTCGATTAGTATGGCAGGGCCGGTGACGTCAGAGCAGTGAGTGGACTCAACCAGTCTGGCACACTCGCCAGGTGTGCACTTACTAGTGTGCATGCATCTAATATCAGCCTAATGCTGCCTTTAAGTTCAGAACTGGCTTTCTTAAACATGCTCTGTGCTTTTTCATTCAATCAAAATGTCCATCTAACCACATCTGGACAATTCTGGGAATTGAGTTGCATGTATGTAGGGAGGGGCTGGATATATATAGCCTGAGATCAAGCATTTGTTCCTACACTTTCACTGATAAGATAAGTGTCTATGTGCACTAATCCAAAACAAACACTTACTAGCATTTAAAGATCTCACACCTTAACCTGGCTCCCTAACCTACACTCTCTATGTGTCTGTCCGTCTGTCCGTCACGTCCGTGCGTCTATCTATTTTTTACATTTCATTTCTATTTTTAGAGTTTTGTGAAGACAGTAGTTGTATTAGCAGTAAACAGACACTCTTGGTTTTAATCAGAAACGCTATGCCACTTCCTTTACAAAATGTTGTTAGCATTTAGTATGAAACAGAAATAAGAGACGGTGCAGATCTAACCAGAGTTCAGTTTCCACACTACGATGAGCAGATCTGATTTTAGATATAGTTTTGCAGGCGCAGAGGTGTGTAACTGCAGTCACTGTAAATTACAATAGTTATTTTTTCCTTTGTTTGAAATAGAAATGGCATGTAGAGAATCGCTTGATTCTGGTGTAGACTACCATTCAAACGTTTAGGGTGAACATATTTTCATGTTTTCAAATTGTCTTTTATCTTCACCATGGCTGCATTTATTTGATAAAAAATGCATTAAAAACAACAACATTGTGAAATATTATTGCACTTTATAATGACTGTTTTCTGTTTTAATATATTGTAATCTAATATTTCAAAATGAAGGTAAAGCTTAATTTTCAGCATCATTACTCCAGTATTCAGTGTCACATGATCCTTCAGAAATCATTATCATATGCTGATTTGCTGCTATATATATATCACGGGAATCTTAGAGTAATAAAAAGTTTAAAAAAACAGCATTAATTTAAAATAAACATATTTACTGCCCCCTCACTGTTTAATTCTAGCTTCTTGAATAAAAGTATTAATTTATTTTAATTTAAACAAACAAACAAAAGCTTAAATCTTTGAGCAGAAGTGTATAAGGGTTTATTATAATCATAATCATATGGCAGGCATTTGGTAACACATTTGATGAGATTTGAATTACATGAACATATTAATGTAGGTTATTCGTCACAGTTCAAATATGTTTCCTATTCACAGTGATACACAGATGTGGAAAACATCTGAGATATTTTCATACGGTTGAAAGCGGTTTTGTTCCTGTGTGCGTTTGGCCGTGGGGTTCATGCCATATTCTGCCATTTATGATTTGTCAATTCAGCCGTTATTTGGAAAATGTTTGAGTTGATTGAGAGACTGTATGATTAGTGAAGTCCACAGATTGCTGCATGTGAAGGCCAGCCATCTTCCCATCTGTCACAGTCGCTCCCAAAATAGCCTTGAACCTGCTGCAGAAGCACACACATCACTTGCTCTCTGAAGCCGCTTCTAACTCGCTCCTGGCGAGGAAGAAGTTGTGAAATAAAGCTAGTTGTTGGACTAGACACGTTTTATAATGCTCTCCAGATTGGGACAAATCACGGTGTCCTGTCGTCTGTGACCAGGAGGAGGCGACACTGTCTAGATATTGCTAATGCATACAGGTGGAAATAAATGTCTTAAAGGGACACTCTACCCGAAAAATTATATATTCTTACCAGAAATCATTTTTAACAATCAAATGATATAATCTAGGCTGAATGAAAAAAGGTGACCTGGCTTTTAAACTGTGGAACAGTCTTTCCAGTCTCTATTAGAACAATCACAACAGAATCTCTTTTTAAAACACGCTTAAAGCCTGTCTCTTTCAATGAGCCAACAGGAGGTTATTATTCAGATTATTATTTGTTTGTTTTGTTTTGACCAATTGTTTATGTATTTTGATTCCTTTTAAACTATATTGTTCAGCACAATGGTCAACCATTGCTGTTTTATTGTGCTTTATAAATACAATAAATGAAATGAAAACTTATCATTTATATTTGTTACATTTTATATTATGCTAAATGTATCAAATAAAAATGTGATTGTAATTGAGAGACGTGCAACAGTTGTTGTTAATGTCCTTCCGTACCTGGAATAGAAGCATGTTAGTTACCAAACAGATTTGGGGACCTTTGGCTTCAAATGTAAGGACAAAAACAACACCACTCAAGATCCCTCTGGAAACCCTCTGTAACAGTGTGTTAACATGTAACGCATGAAACGCGGAGCACAGCAGCTACAGCACGTGACTGGCTGTGTGGTTGTCATGGTAACAGCAGGAGGAGCATTGCTTCTCAATAGGCTTGCGGTTCATCTTTGTATAGATGTAGCTGATGTTCAGTGAGAAGGAGGTTTAGAAATGCACATCAATATGATTTCACTGTAACTGGACTGGAGAAAGGGGGAAGTAGATGTTGGAGGATGAGTTGCTTGGAGAATGTAGGATGCTCTGTGTATTTCTGCAGGGGACTGCGGAGGTAAATAATAAGCTGCTTATTAATAAAATGAGAGCCAGATTCTTGCCAAGACGTTCTCGTGCAGTTGCTGTGATGTTCTGAGTCATTTCTAGTGCGCTGCTATGCACATATATGGTGTTCTGGGTGGTTATTAGGGTGTCAAATAAGCCCGGCCTCAAAATATGACTGATTGCTCTATTAATGGAATATTTCTCTCTCATATTATCATCCTCCAGGTAAAAACCATGCATCCAACTGAGTCTGATCACTTAGAAGAGCAATAGCGTACACCTCCTCAAGGATGATTTGTTGTTGTTGTTGATGTTCATCAGTTTCAGTTCAACTCAGTGTTGTTATTAATTTAAACGTTGTTTTTATTATTTAAATGAGCCTACAATTAAATAAACATTAGACGGGGAAGCTTATTTTAAATGAACATTTGTAATTGTATTGCCTTTGCAGCTAACTTTAAAAAAAGTTCAAGTACTACAACTATTCAAACTGAAATAAGCAAATATAAATATTACATAATAATAATAATAATAATAATAATAATAATAATGACAAAAGCACATGACACAATTACTGAAATTTAAATTGAAACCTGAAAATAAACAAACAAAATAACAACATATTTAATACTGATAAATACTATGATAATACTAAAATAACACTGGTCAATATTTGCTTACTCATTTTTACTGTATATTTTTACGTTTAGATTATCTTTGGATTTATGTAACGTTCACCTTAAGTTAATCTTCAAAAACACTGATTATGTATTAACACTGATTAATGTCATTTTAACCAATCTCAAAATTGAATATTCATTTGTTATACTTTACATTACAGTGTTGTGATTCCCAAATGTACGCGTAGAACTTAAAATTATTTATTGTTTTATTTTAAATCAATTTAGTCAAATAAGGTCCCATTAGTTAACATTATTTAATGCATTATGACATTAACTATCAATGGATAATAAATGTTTTCACAGTATTTATTAATCTTTGTTAATATTATTAAACTGTTCATTTTTAGTTCATGTTAGCTTAGTTCCATTAAATAATATTTACAGATATTAACAATAACATTAACTGAGATGACCAAAGGAGTATCATCTTTAGTTCATGTTAAGTATTGAAAGCAAAGTAATGGAACCTTATTGTGAAGTGGGTTTTAGATAAGTTCACTATTCACAATTAACTAGTTGCTTACTAGCATATTGGTACTGTTTATTAGAAATTATAAAGCACATATTAATGCCTATACATGACCATATTCTGGTTCCCTTAATCATACCCCATACCTAAACATAACTGGCTTCAATGTATATTAGGTTGTCATGAATCTGGTCTATGAACCATTTAACTCACCACCTGAGGTCACCACATGAACTCTTGCACTACACTGACTGTTGCACTCCACCTCAGACTACAATTCCCATCATCCATTGCACTGACCATACACGCAGCTGATTGCACTGATCACACACCCTACATAAACCATAGACTTCCTCTTCTTCTCTGCCGAGTATTGTTTAGCATTCTCCTAGTGTTAGCTATTTACCAAGCCTTTCTGTGTTTGTTTTTGTGTTCAGTCTCCTGTATTGTTCTGCGTTTTTCACTCTCCGAGTGTTAGCTGCTTTACGGAGCCATTCCTAGTTTCCGTTTCTTATTTTAGTTTAAGTCTAGTCTGTTCGTGTTGCCTTGTTGTCTGGTTCCTGACCTTCTGCCTTGTATATTGGATTAACCCTTTGCCTTCCATTTGGACTCTGTTTGCTCCTGCCTGGACTATTGCTTGTGTACATTTACATTTACAGTTATGCATTTAGCAGACGCTTTTATCCAAAGCGACTTACAATTGCATTCAGGTTATACATTTTCAATAGTATGTGTGTTCCCTGGGAATCGAACCCACAACCTTTTGTGCTGCTGACGCAATGCTCTACCACTGAGCCACACAGGAACACCTGGATCACCCCTCTTGTCAAGCCCTCTGGATATTGTTTGCCGATCGATGACCACGGCCCGTTTACTTGAGTACTCATCTGCCTTGCCCTCAATATACCTGTTTGCCATTTGTTCGACCCTGTCTGTGTTTTTGACCATGACTATGATTAAAAGCTTGCACATGGATCCGCACGCCTCACGTCTCATTCGCCCCGTTACATAGGTGGCCTTAACTACTATGTACTTTTAAATTAAAAACTTGATACAATGCACTTGTTGTGTACATACATGTTTTGCGTTATACTTGTTTTAAAAATACCTGCTTGTAATCACATCTTGCAATTTCTGTAACTACATTTATACTTACACTGTTGACCCGTCCCTTACATCTTAACCCACACTTGAACCTACACATACCCCCAAACCTGTCCCTGACTTTTTTGATGTAAGTACATAGCAGTTAAGGTCAGCTTAACTAATATAAAGTGGGACCACATAAATACTACAACAACCACCTTACTTAATGTCAGTAAGCAGAAAAATATGAGGCAAAATTCTTAGTTAATAGTGAATATGTGTGCGCTATCCTGAAGTGATACCAACAAAATAACGAAGAATTTAATATATGCCATTTATCAGCTATTAGATGGTGCATGCAGTGATAAACTCTCAGTGATGAGACCGTGTAATGTGTAGGTGTCCGACTGTTGTTGCAGAGCTTCAGCTCCACTGACACAGCAGAAACACACCGAAATACACTGAGAGGAGGAGCGTGTGTGTCGTCATCTGCTGTCACTCCCCTGCGCTCCTCTCTCTCCCATCCTCAAACACGCTCAGACCTTCCAGTCCAGCAAACCGCATCTCTCTGTCTCACACACACACACACAGCCACAAGCGAACGACTGTAATCCATTGGTCTGCTCTCCACCGAAACGAATGCAGAGCAGGAGCAAAGAGATCCAAATCCGGACCGCTCTCATGCAGCACTACATACTTCCTCTCCTCCTCATCCTCAGGGTGAAGGATGGACTCGGGACCCCTCTGACATCCAGCCCCGGCCCTACCGAGGCCCCCAGTGCGCTGCCGGACCCCTGCGAAGGCAGACCCTGTCTGAACGGAGGCGTCTGTAGTCGGGTGGGAGAGATGGAGGAGAGTCCGAGCACACAGATGCAGACTGACTTCTGGGCTTATACCTGCATCTGCGGACAGGGCTTCACTGGACAGAACTGTGAGGTGAGAGCAGAGTCGTGTTGGTGTGAATGAACGATCAATGATAATCGTGTGTCTGTCAAAGGTCTGTAGGAGCTCCTGTGCTGTTAGTGAGATGGGAAGGAGAGTGCAGCGTTGCTGTGGCAACAGATAGGAGAAGAGGAGAGGCGGCTCGGAGTGTGTGTGTGTGTGTGTGTGTGTGTGTGTGTGTTAGAGGTAAAGATCACAGCATAAATGTTTGTCTTGCAGTTAGATATATGAATCTGCAGTATCTGTGGTGTATTGCTACAAAAACACAGCAAAAATCCTTCTCAGTCTGTCACCGTTTTTGATTCATATTGCAAGTATCCAGCGTTGACCTCTTTGCATGCATTTCGTTTTATAACAAACCACTATGGGACACTGAGGCTTTCTGTGATGGGTGATGCACGCTTTATTTCAACCTCTAGTCAGGTGCATTGTGGTGTGACGTCCAAAAAAAGACTTTAATCATTATAGTTCTTGTTTATACTGAAACAGTTAACATGTATATTCAAATAATAATAATAGATTATAATAACAATGAGTTACTTGCAAAACTGTTTTCACAGAAAATATCTTTAAAATATTTTTATTTTCTACATATGATTGTTTTTCTTCTTAGTAAGAATAAAACCTTTCTAAATGTTTTATGCAGAAAAACAAGAAACTTTTACAATAAGATGTATCCAGAGATATGTTTTATAAGTAAATTTATATATATAGTTACTTTAAATATAATACATTTAATTGAAATAAATATTTTTAAAAAACAGTAACCTTATTTTATTTTAGATAGCAACATTTCTCATTTCTGTTTAGTTAAGCTGAAGTATTAAAATAACCAAAACTGCATAAACTAAAACTAGTAAATACAATTACTGAATATTATATAGACATATTTAAAAAAGAAAAAATGCAAAAACAAAACTTACTAAAAATATAACTAAAACAAAGAATCTAATTTAAAATAATAATACAAAACTATAATAGTAACACAACAATAAGACTATATTGAATGTATTTATTTAGCAGCTCGTGCTCAGATGTGCCCTTAGGGAAAGGGTGAAGGTATTCGACACAGATGTGTTGTTTATTGGCTGCAGAGTTAATACACTAATGGGAACAAAGCCTGAATGTGAGTAGCACAGCTAGACACAATTAGGGCTTCTGACCTAAATAACAGCAAAGCTTTGCTGGATCCAGAGCAGAGATCCACAGGAGAGCTGCTTCACTGTGTGCGCATGTACTGTATATTCACTGGACAACAGGTGGCACTCATGAAGTTAAGACATTGTGTGCGGTTGCATCTCATTGGTGTGAAGAAGATGCATCTCTTTGCATGGCACCATGGTGTCCTGTCCTTTCCTCAACCTTAGTTAAAGCTTGCGTCTAAACCTGTGTCCTGTGACGTCATACTGCTCATTTACATCTCCCCAATGCAGCCAGAACGGATGCTGCTGCGCGATTGGTTTAGGCACTGACAGGATTCACTGCGATTGGTCGACAAGGCTTGAAGTCATTGTGATGTCACTCAGTGTTCCATTTCCCCAGACAAGGCTGGTGTTCTTCAGTCACCCTGTAACGAGACAGCCATTTTCCCAAACTTCATTAAAGGCTGCATGTGATGCAGCAGAATCACATGTTTTTATGAAACTGAAGAGATGAACTGTTATTATTTGATATAAGTTAGTAGACTCTTTGCCCTTGAGGAGCTCACATAACCTCTTAACCAGCATCTGACGCAGCGTGATTGTGTATGAGTCACCTGTCCTTTCTGAGAACTCGTTTAGAGAAGGATGTGTGTGTTTTTGGATGTGCACAGTCACTTGTTTACTACAGTTGGTGGATGCATACTTAGAAACCGTAGATCTGTTTGCTGGTCATATCACCAGGGATGCTTATTTTAATGGTCATCATGTTTTTTTTCTCTCGTCTTTGGTCTTTTGGCTTTGATTCCAGCTTGTTAAGCAGCAACGGGGAATTCATTAATATTAAAAAGAGAGAGAGCTGGACTGACCATTGTTTCTACAAAGCTTTCATCTTTGAATAACTGAAAATTCACACTAGCTGTATGTAGACTTGTAAGCCTGTTCGAGTGTGGGTCTCATTAAAGTATGATTTGTGGGTCGAATAAATGAATAAAATGAGAATTGAAGGGGTGAAAGGATAGATAGATATGTTGGAGGACATCACAGGCTTAGAGGTACATAGAGAGAGGGACATTCAGGAGAACCGAGAGCTGAGAGAGCACTAAATATGCTCACCAAGCCTGCATTTATTTGATCCGGGAAAAAAAACAGAAACATTTTTTTATATTTTTACTATTTAAAATAATGTTTTCTATTGGAATATATTTTTAAAATGTAATTTATTCCTGTGATTTCAAAGCTGAATTGTTTAGCATCATTACTCCAGTCACATTATCCTTCTGAAATCACTCTAATATGCTGATTAACGTCTCAATTGTGTGATATAAAGTCAGCGTAACAGGGCGATCGAGACGTAAGACGTGCGGATCCATTTGCAAGCTTTATTCCAAGACGTGGTCAAAAACACAGGCAGTCAAAACATCAGCAAATGGGTATAACACAGGCAAGACAAAGAGCAATCCTAGGGCAAGCGTGGGTCTTTGATCGGCTAACAATATCCAGAGGGCTTGAGAAGAGGGGTAGTCCAATAACATGAGCAATAGTCCAAACGAGGTACAAACAGAGTCCGAACTGCGAGACAAGGGTTAATCTAAGATACACAGGCAGGAATCAGGAAACAGGAAACTAGGCAACACGAAATGACTAGACGAACTAGAAATGGAAACTAGACTATATATATATATATACAGTGCTTGAAGTGGGCCGGTAAGTGGGTTCAAATCTCGGCTCCGGCAGGAATTGTCCACGACTGAGGTGAGACCCTTGAGCAAGGCACCGAACCCTCGACTGCTTCCCGGCGCCACAACGCTGGCTGCCCACTGCTCCAAGTGTGTGTGCACTTGGATGGGTTAAATTCAGAGAACACATTTCACTGCTGGTTATACTCTGTATAATTGTGTATGTGACAAATAAACAATTCTTCTTCTTCTAATATGGCCTCATCTGACAAGTTAATTGGTGGCACATCTGCTCTTTCTATACCTGCCTTTCAGAATGTGCTGCATTAATAAATGTCATTGCCAGTGATGTCTAGCTTTGAGTGTATGTATGTGTGTTATTATGTAGCCATGACATTCTGCATTAAAACCCCAGAGAAAGATTTTCCACTTCTGCATCAGATAGCGCTATTGAATTGAATCTCATTTCATTCGACCTTTAATGCAAGTAAACATGAATCCTTTGTGGCCCGTGATGCTGTAAACATTTTTTTCCTAATGCAACTCCAAATATTTGTAACCCTCTCTGTGAAATCCCGGCTAAAGTCTCAAAATCTAATTATGAGAGAACAAGCATCAAAGTTTGATTTCTACCATTAATTTCACTATTATTTCAGTCTATGACATGACCTTACTCGGTCAATATTAAAGATATAAAGGTTAAATTTTCAGAGAATGTTCTTTACCTTATGAAGGATGATGTTTTGTAGAAAACAGCAAATCACAAAGAAAAAGACTTTAGTTGGGTTTTCACAGAGGAGGTCACATTTGTATTTCTCTGTTAACTGTGTCCTCCATCTGCAGGCTGGTTAGTATTCATTCAGGCCATCCTCTGATGTTTAGTGGCTATGAGCCAATTACACTTTCATTTCCATTTCATACCTGGCCTTTGATGATATTCATAAAGTATTAGTGGGAACGTTGCTTGAAAGACACTTTCATAAATTAAAACCATTCCTTTTCTCAAAGAAAACTGGAGAATTCATTAATTCATAATGATTATACAGTTGAATGGTGAGGGATGAGCTGTCACACACTCTCTCTCTCACTTTCTCTATTAATAGTCAGATTGCAGTGGGTTTTCAAGCTGTGTGCTGTGTGTGTGTGTGTGTGTGTGTGTGTGTGCGTGCGTGCGTGCTGTGCGTGCGTGCGTGTGTGTAGAAACATTTTGTTTTTTCTGTGCTCTTTCCTGAACACATAAACGTGCACACAGACACATTGCTCTTTTTGAATGGATTTGTGATTATTCTTTTGAGAAAGTGCCATGCTGTCCAGGTCAACAGGAACGGCACAAATACATAATTACCTGCATAAACAACAACAAAAGTGTCACATGTGCAAGATGATTCAACCTCACATTTCTCTCCAAATAATGTCCCACCCATAAACTGTCACACAAGCCGGAAACCAGATCAGGGACCAAACCTGGTTTAAAGATATTTTGTGATTACACTGCTTTGAAAACATTGGATCTTTGCAACACATAAACAATAAATTGGTTTCACACCATTTTCATCCTATTATGCTAAATTAAATCCTAAAAAATAACTATCAAATAAAAATAAATACAAAAAAATGCCTGAAAAAGTCATTTTTTTCCCCCTAATATGCAATTTGTATTAGGAAATTATGTATTTTCATAAAAATTAAATACTAAATAAAAAGTCTTATGAAAATACCTTTTGCTTTTCTTAATAAAACCATTTAAAACATATTACTCTATGTAAAGTGTTAAATGAATAAATCAGCTTAAATCAGAATTTATTTTAGTACAGTTTTGCTTTATTGTATCATAGAAATGTGCAGGATTAAAATATGTCTTAATTTGAACTCAATCATAAAACTTAATCTCTGTTCTGTTTCTAAATTACAATATGAATAAGGAAGCCAGGCTCACCCTTTAAGTTTGTGATCATGAGTTGTTTTTCACGTCCGAGGAGACATTTCAGCATGATTTAGAGGCAATTTGACCTTTAAAAATAGGGAAAGAGAATAAGTGGAGATCTGTGCTGCAAGATGACGTGTAGTTAACCTTCTGGGTTTTTGAAAGGTTTGTGAAATACTTTCTTCAATCGCAGTGAAAGAAAATTAAACGTTGTCTCTATAGACTACACACCAGCTCCGGTGATGGAGGTCTTGGGTTGAAACCAGTCCACAGCTCTTCACATTAGAGGAGGCTCTCTGTTAAATCAGATTGAAGAAGCCAAAGGTCAGGGATGTGTTAATGTCGGTGAGAGCAGGTCTGGTGAGATATCTTGGGAAGTTGGAAGATTGATTCTGTAAACGCTTCATCCATTGCTTCACACTTTGAAGGTATTTTCCTCACCCATGACCTTTTTCTTCTCCCCACACTATTTCTGCTTCCTTTTTCAGCCGCTTTACCTTTTTCTCATTGTAGACCTCCTGGTCTTTTTAATTTAATTCAAAAAGACTGATGCTGGGAGAGATCCTGTAAATGAGTTCTTTAGGACCCAGATTCATAATAATACATTAGATGGCCTATAACAAAGACTAGACATTCCTTAGTAACAATTACTCAAATACAATTATTCTCCATCAAAAACATAGTTCAACCTAATTCTCTTGCAAATTAATAATTAATCCACATACTGTATTGCACATTTTACATTCACACCTCATTTGTTCTAAACCTTCATAGTTTCAATCTTCTGTTGAACACTATAAAAATATATTATGTGTTATGTTAACCGAACAACTGAGCCATTGACTTATGTTATTTTTATTTTCATTAGGATTTTTATTTTTATTCACTTAAATGAATGAACATTTCACTACTGATGATATAGTAGAGATTGTGTATAGGTGACAAATAATAAAGAACCTTGAACCTTGAAATCACCACCAGAGGGTCACCTGAGTACAACCACTGTTCATTGATTCATGCGATACAATCTGCCGTACAGGTGTTAGTCATTAGGTTAAGAAATGAGCATGCGAATTTTTTTTCTACTGCTGACATTTCTGAGCGTTTATGAGTGAGTTTTCCTGTTGAAACAACTCCCACTGTTTATTCTTATCTGACAGTTTGCTGATAACCTGCCTTTTTGACCCTGCCTATTAGTTTTAATATACTCTCTGTCTTTTGCATTTTTATGAATCTGTCTTGCCTAAGTTATGTTACTGTTGATTTGAACTTTGCCTGTCTGACTTGTTACTAATAAAGCTGCACATGGATCTCAACGTCACTGACCCTTCAATACAATAATAGATTGGATGGCCTATAACAAGAGACATATTAGTAAGTTCCAAGATTAATACAAATTCCCTTAAAAAATTAGTTCAACCAAAAAATGAAAATTATGTTGTCATTTACTCAACCTCATTTGTTCTAAACCTGTATGAGTTTCATTCTTCTGTTGGACACAAAAAAAGATATGTGGTAACCGAACAACTGAGCCATTGACTTGCATAGTAATTTTTTTCATACTATGGAAGTCAATGCACACGGTCAACTGAAAACTGCCCATTTATATACACTATATTGCCAAAAGTATTAGGCTGAAATCTAATGAAAGCTCATTTGACTACTTTAGTCATTTCCATGAGTACAAATCTTAATGTTTTCAAGCATATAATGATATTGTTGGGAAAATTGTATGCTAGCAACGCTCAGTTTGGACACGGACCCTAAAAACACAGTTTCACTAAGAATTTCTAACATGACAGTGCCTCTCTCTGTGTATTAAGACAAGAATGTGTTCTCAAAGAGAAATGATGATCACTCAGACTCATATCAGTGTAAGAACTAATGACTTATTTTTGTTCATTCCTTTTTACACAAATCATGATGATGCAGATTAATGATTAATAAAGACTTATTTTTGTGCAGTTTCATGATCTCAAAACACTTTTACCAGAGTGCATGATTTGTAAACTACAACATTTTGACATTTGCATCACATAACCAGTCCAGCCCCATATGTATGGCTTTTCTGATGTTGTAAACTTGCTTGTTGGCGCACCTGGTACAGCATTAGACTTGTGATACAAAGCACTCGGGTACGAGTTCTGGGAAACACAAAGCTCAATAAAGGAACTCAAGCAAGCTAAAATGGCATGGTTGCATCAGCAAATGTGTTTTTATCTCAGGTTTGCTTTGTTGACACTTAACGGTTGGGTTTAATGTAGAATTTCAAATGCATTAACCATTTAGCACAACTCAACGAACATTTCATTTCAGAATACATACAACATTGTGATAAAACATTGCCAGATACACTTCTATCTGTTTCAGATAAACCTGAATATGCTTTTAGCACCACTCATCTGACATCTCACTCTTAACCCGACACAAAACATGCAAAAAGCAACATAATATCATTTTGCCACAGGCATGTTTTTCTCAATGAATGATGGTTTGTAGAGTTTACGGTAATTACTAACATGTATTTGTTACTTTGGGCCTGATAATGTTAATTCAGTACTACAAAGAAGTCCTTATATATAAGGAGAATCTATTTTAACTCAATGGCCATATGTTGTTTATTATCCGTCATCTATTATCCAGTAGGAGCATTTTATGTTAGATTACTTATGTAATGCCAACACACACAGTAGGGAGTATAAATAGCTTACAGATGAACACATGCAAAAATATGGCACATATAAGTCCTACTTTATGTCTTGGGAAGAAGGCATGTCCCTGCCAAAGGAAATGGAGCATAATTAGAGTAATTGGATAATATCACTACATAATTGTAAGATAAAGGCATTAGCACTATATATTCTGGCGCGGGTGTTCCTGCGGGCAGAGCGGGACGGCTCTATTTCTATTGTTCATGTTTATAACGCTGCTCGTCTGTGATTTCAGGTTATTAATTACTCTCAGTTCTTATTCTTTAGGCCAAGTGATTGTTAGTCGATAGATGTTTGCCTGAAACGAAAGCTGGATCTTTCGCTGCTGTTCTGTGTGACTGAAGCGATTTAAAATGTTTCATAATATGATGCGGATTTCATCTCTCATTCTTGTTGTTTTTATGGGGTGCAGTTTTTTGCAGATCCATGCGCCAGCAGCCCCTGTCTCCATGGCAACTGTAGCCAGGACGGCGAGGGGGATGGGGTTGTGTGCGAGTGCAGCGAGGGTTACAGCGGGGTTCGGTGTGACCTGCCTACCTTGACCTTTGACCTGCCCGAGTCCACCTGGGACCTCGCTGAGAGCCTCGTCCTGGAACATGCCACGCCTGCCACGCCCGCCACACCTGCGACCACCACTCAAGTGTTCCAGCCAACCACAGTCCCCACCACTACTCAAGCTCCGCCCATCCTGGAAGCGTGGCGCCCCAAAGCGGGTCAGAAAGCGGTGGAGATACTGTGGGAGGATCAGCAGGTGAGCAGGTGATGTGTCGTGATGGTCTGGAAGGCAGGATTGCTCCTGTGAGGGCTTATTTTGTGTGGGTGTGTGTTGTAGATTACTGATGAAGCTGATTGTGTGAGCACCGCCGGAGGAGAGTCTGCCGGAATGATGACCGTTTCCATGGAGCTCGCCGAGGAAACCGCTGTGAAGTAAGAAACTCTCACGTCCCATTTTTCTTGGAAAGATATTTTTTGAAAAAAAAGGGTTGTGGGCTTTCAGTGTTTTTATTTTTCTTTCTATGGGATATATGGATATTTCTAGCCATGAACCACTGCAAAATAAAATATAATATAATAAAAAGAATATATATATATAAAAATAATAATATATAGAAATGGTCAAAATGCTGATGGAAATACAATTCATCACTTATATTTAATTGATTATATAATTAAATTAACCACATTCACACTTTTGGAGTTCATTCACAATTTTACCATATAATTTCCAAGTACTTTTCAGATCATTTCTGGCCTACAAAACAGATAAATATGAATTTATATAATTTTAATTATTTTTTAAAATGCTTTAATATAGTAAATTATAGAATAGAATACATTTTATATATATATATATATTATATATTATAATAAATATTTAATGTAATCATCTTACAACTTTTTAACTATATATTACTATATTAAACCATAATATATACATAAATTATACATTTTAGATTGAATTATACATCTAAACCACAGCCACACTTTTGGACTACATTAAAATGATATGGTAAAATTGTTAAAATACTTTTCATATGATTTTTGGCCAAACATAACAGATAAATCTAGATTTTAGATAATATTAAATTATTAAAAAAGCTTTAATATAGTATAATTTTGAATATTATATATTGAATATGATTTCTATAATATAATACATATTTAATGTAATCAATTATTAATAAAGCCTGTTAATAACATATTACTATATTAAAACATAATATAATATATAAAATAAAATGTATTAGGCTCTCTCGATTATGGAAGAATAAAAGTCTAAATGTATCTTGTTTTAAACGTTGCTCCCATTGTACAGTTTGCTACATAAGCTGACGTTAGTTCATGGACATGCTGACATGTGACTGATTTTGACTGATCTGTGTGTGTAGGTTGGTGGGTAACGTGAGTGGATCCGCTGTGCTGTGGCGAGTAGGTGAGGCTGGTTACGAGCAGTGCTCTGTTGCAGATGGTACAATCATGTGGTTTCAGCAGAGCTCAGATGGCCTGGTGCTCCCTGACCAGTCCCTGCCATTCGGACACAACTACTTCATCAGTAAGTGTGTGTTTTCAAACATGTGTATGTGCCTGCTACATGCCGAGAAAAATATATATCTCCCAGTGTTTTGAGTAAATAGTTCATTAACACACACACACACACACACACACACACACACACACACACACACACACACACACACACACACACACACACACACACACACACACACACACACACACACACACACACACACAGACACAGACACAGACACACACACACACACACACACACACACACACACACACACACACACACACACACAGTATGAGAAATTATTTGCTTCAAATTGAGACTTTGCCTTTCAAACGTCCTTGTGCATAATGTCTGTTTCCAACTTGTTTGCAATTCCGAATTTTTCCAGACGCATTGATAAGTGTTGCGAGTCTTTTATTTGACCCTGTCTGGTTCTGTGAGCCAAACAATGTCTGTCCTTGAGGCATTTCTGTGTGTGTGTGTGTGTGTGTGTGTGTGTGTGTGTGTGTGTGTGTGTGTGTGTGTGTGTGTGTGTGTGTGTGTGTGTGTGTGTGTGTGTGTGTGTGTGTGTGTGTGTGTGTGTGTGTGTGTGTGTGTGTGTGTGTGTGTGTGTGGTGTGTGTGTGTGTGTGTGTGTGTGTGTGTGTGTGTGTGTGTGTGTGTGTGTGTGTGTGTGTGTGAGTGTGAGCGAGAGAGAGAGAGAGAGAGAGAGAGAGAGTGATGTCTGAGTGGGAGCAGAAGACAATGTTGTTGTCGCAGCAGATGTTAGAAAATTTTAGGACCTGAACCTAAAAGGAAATTGTGTTTTGTAGGTTTATAGTTGCTGTTTGTGTATATATATATATAATAAAGGTCTCACATTTGTTAAAGTGCAATGATAAAATTCTACCTAAAGTTAATTATTACATTTTTTTAATTATTAAAATAATAATAAATTAATTATCTTTTTAAAGATGTTTTTATAGTAACTGTTAATTAAGCATTCACCATCTTTGAATAAATAACTAACCGAAGATGTAAAACACAACAGCCAATCATAAAACAAGCTAAAAAACATCAGAACACATTAGCACCTGCATAGCAACAACCTGGCAAGCACTCCAGTGGCTCGCTCTTTCTTTGTAAAAAAGGTTTCTCTCTATTTCAACTATGCACATTCTTTGTTGATCTCTCTCTATGCAGGTGTGCTGCACGTTGGTGTACCCTCTGGTCCGGAGGTCACTTTGAGGCTGCATCTCAATGTAAAAACCAATAACTGTATGGAGCCCGGCAGTGGATTCAGCGACCCACAATGCTCTGGGAAAGGAAAATGCATCACCCAGTCCTCTGTGGTAATGACCTCAGATCATAATAAGTGTTATTTGTTCTCATATTTTCTCTTTTTGGAGAACTGAAAGGCCAGTATTACAACTCTGGATCTGTGCTACTGTTTTTCTTTCCAAAGTGTTGATATAATAATTACGTTTGTGTGCTTTCTGTCCAGAGTTTCTGTGAACATTTGCTGATGTGTTTAAATGTGAATCACAGGACACATTTTACTGCCAGTGTGATGATGGGTATTCTGGGATCTTCTGTGAGGAGTTTGATGCATGTCACCTGAAGCCCTGCGAGAACAACGGCACCTGTACTGACCTCAGGCAGAGAGATGAAGGACAAAACTACACCTGTACCTGCCAGCCAGGTGTGTGAGTGTGTGTGTGTTTCAGTCATTCTCAGAAACTGTGCAGAGAGATGAAGGACAAAACTACACCTGTACCTGCCAGCCAGGTGTGTGAGCGTGTGTGTGAGTGTTTCAGTCATTCTCAGAAACTGTGCAGAGAGATGAAGGACAAAACTACACCTGTACCTGCCAGCCAGGTGTGTGAGCGTGTGTGTGTTTCAGTCATTCTCAGAAACTGTGCAGAGAGATGAAGGACAAAACTACACCTGTACCTGCCAGCCAGGTGTGTGAGCGTGTGTGTGTTTCAGTCATTCTCAGAAACTGTGCAGAGAGTGACAAAACTACACCTGTACCTGAGCCAGGTGTGTGAGCGTGTGTGTGTTTCAGTCATTCCAGAAACCAGAGAGATGCTGCTCAATGACTATGATGGACAAAACTACACCTGTACCTACAGGGTTTTGATCTTAGTTGCATTATTTGTGTTTTGACTGGGATATCACATGTGCACACCTCTATTCATCAGTGAAGTATATACAGGTAGGTTAAATAGGAAAAATAAACCTTTTAAATTATTATTTTTTTTTACTTAAAACACCAAGCTATAATTTTTCTTTTCTTTTTTCCCTTCTTTTTAATAATTCACTGTGGTGTTTAGTTTAGATTAGTATCTAGATTTAAACTTTAGATTATAAAGTTTAGATTATAATATATATGAAAAGTCAGATAATAATATAAATGTTATATAAATGTATTTTATTCTCACCAGGGCTTCATTTATTTTAATCAAAAATACAATTAAAACAGTACTATTGTGATATATTATTACAATTTAGAATAACTGTTATCTATTAAAATATATTGTAAAATGTAATTTATTCCTGTGATCGAAGCTGAATTTTCAGCATCATAACTCCAGTCTCAGTGTCACATGATCTTCAGAAAACATCCTTATATGCTGGTTGGCTGCTCAAGAAACGTGTTGTTATTATCAATTATGAAAACAGTTGTGAAGATTTTTTGAGAATTTCTTTCTAACCAATATTGTTGCCAATTATTTGTCTATGTCATTTAACTGACGTTCCGAACTGATATTTATTTAATGTTTTGCTTCAGTTTTTATTTAATTTCATCTTCATATCACAACAATTAAAACAGCATAGCAGCTGCAGCAGTAATATTAACAACAGATCATCTAAATTGACAAAGTTTAATGTTTTCAAATGGAGAACATAAACATACTGTAAATAAATGACAAGGGAGTCAATCAGCTTTGCACAAATGTAATTACTGATTTTTGATGAATAGAAAGATCAGAAGAACAGCATTTAGTGATATTAGTTTTGCTGTAAAATTACTTTCCCCTAGTATAGTTCTACATAAACATCAAGCATTTATATAAAAACACTTTAAAACCACCTGCAATGTGACAGATTTTTTGAGACTTTAAGAGAAAACGCCAATGAAATTGGCTAGTGGATTTTCATACCTGAACTCCCCGTGCTACGGGTGAGCATCCACTCATTAGGTTTTACCCTATCCGTTCCCTCCTAACCAGTAGCAGATGCTTTCTGTAAAGTGACCCTGTACTACCATGCCCGACCCTTGAACGCAAACCGTAAACGGTCTTGTCACTGAAGGATCGAAACATGAATGTAAGCGTCCTTCAGGTTTGCAAACCAATCCTGGGGCTGGATGCATTTGATAATGCACCTGCGCGTCAGCATCTTGAACGGGAGCTTGTGCAAGCCCGGTTCAAGACTCGCTGATCCAGGATTGGTTGTTGACCACCTTTCTTGGGTACGATGATGTAAAAACCCCTGCATCATCTCGGCTGGAGGAAATTGCATCCTTTGCCAGGAGACAGCAATCTCCTCGTGCAAGACAGGGGCGTTCCGGACTGCCACAGACGTCTCGAGAACGCCGTTGAACTTGGGAGGTCGCCTGGCGAACTGAATCGCGTAGCCGAGTCGAATGCGTGTGAGCCAGCGAGACAGGCTGGGCAGCGTGAGCCAGCCTCCAGACGCTGTGCAAGCGGCTCCAACAGCACAATCGACTTTCCGGTGGTGGTGCAGCGAAAGGGAGTAGGGGTGAATGGTACAGAAAATACAAATGGGACTGGCCAGAGGTGCGTGGGGAGGTACAGAACCGTATGCTGGCAAAAAAGTCGTGGCGAGACCAGCGGCGGAACAGAATAAAACTAAACACAGGATTCTCCTCCCGGCCCTCCACCGGGGGAAGGAGCGGCGCTGTTCTCGCCGTCTCCTAAGAAAGAGCAAACTCCAACATCTCCGGGTTGCCCGCGTCAGGGCCACTTCGTCGACTTCCTGGACGACTTGGGGCCTGGCTGGGACGCGGGGTGACTCCTGTGAGAGGCTCGATGCGCCGGCCTAGGTGTCGATTCAGCCTGGAGCGGAGCAGCTCTGGAGGACGCAGGAGGGCACCCACGGCGACGGGCAGACTGAGGCCTGGCCCCGGGGGCAGCGGTGGATGGTGCGTCACGCTGGGGCAGGATGTGCTGGATCGCCTCGTCTGCTGCTGTCAACTGCTGGGCAAAGCGGTGTCGCTGAACAGCCCCGCCTGGGAGATGGGGGCGTCGAGAAAGCATGCCTTGTCGACATCCTTCATCTCTACCAGGTTGAGCCAGAGATTGCGCTCCTGGACCACCATGGTGGACATCGCCTTCCCGAGGGACCGCGCTGTGACTTTCGTCACTCGTAGAGCGAAGTCAGTCGCCGTGCGCAGATCCTGCATCAACCCCGGGTCGGTACTACAGCATCTGTTTGAGTGCCTTGGCTTGGTGAACCTGCAGGATAGCCATGGCATGCAGGGCAGAGGCTGCCTGGCCCGCATCACTATAAGCTTTGGCTGCGAGGGCGGCTGTCAGTTTACAGGCTTTGGATGGGAGACGCGGACGGTTCCTCCAAGTGGCGGCGTTTCGTGGGCACAGGTGCACCGGGACCACTCTCACCACCCTCCACCTCTCTCCACCTGAGTACACCCTGCCGTCGATAGACGGACATCATCCACGACTTCATCAGCTCCTCATGCACCTTATGAGCCATCCGAGAAACCAATCAAAGGGCTCGGGACTTGGCGGTCTGTTGAAAATACTCATGGCTGCCCGGCCAAGCATGGCCGTCAGCTCTGAGTCCGGTGTGGCGACAACACCCGAGGGGGGCAGCCCCACCGCACCTTCATCCTTGAACCCATATGCTGTTACATCCTATCCAAATGGCGCACCGAATGAAATGCTGGGCGCCCCGTGGGACAGACCAGCGAAATCAGACGGGATGAGGAGTATTGGAGGCGTGCCCGGTGGAGAGCTCTTACTGTCACCCTCAGATCTCCCAGAGCGCCAGCCGGTGGTTCTCTGCTCGAGCCAGAGAACCGAACACGGGTGGCGGCAGAGGGTGCCAACTTTTCACAGCAAAGTCATGCTCATACGCCCACAACAGGCGCATGAGTTGAAGACAACGAACATTCATCTTACGCGAATTTGCTCTAGAATTTGAGTGAAGTGCCCAGGGGAATCGCTGATGAGAGGGACTGATTTTACGCCAACCAGGAACAAATTGCTTGTGGAGATGACTTCTCATCCACTGCTCTGAAGCAAAAATCTAATGAGTGGTGCACCTGTTGCCCTTTTATACCCGTATAGTGGCTCAGGTATGCAAAATCCCAATTGGTGTTTTCTCTTAATGTCAGAGACGATTTCAGGTAAATACCCTATGTCGTCACAACATAACTCATTGTCAGATAGGGAACCTAGTTATTGTGTCAGTCGTTTGGCCAAGGCCACCAAAATATAAAGTATTTTTGTCATCGTGTGAGCCACACTGGTCAACATGTTTAGTTGTTTTTTCACCATGACAGTCAACCTGAGAAGAGTCAATAGTACATAGAAAAAAGTATATGAACATTTGTATTTATACAGTTTGTATGAATGTGTTAGAAAGTGAAATCTTGCTTGTCCAATTACCTGTACATTTCATTTTTCTTATGTTACTACAAATACAAAATAACATCCATGAAATAAATGATTCTTGGTGGACATCCTGTCGCTCTTGTTGGTCAGGCCAAAGATTTTCATCAACATCACATCTGATGTTTTCCATTGCCATGCACCGGGGAAAAATCTCCTTGAATCCCACATCCCTGCAATGATCAGCTGTGATGCACTCATGGCATCCAACAGAGACATCTGATCTTGTGCTCATGATCAAATACTTTCCACCTCCATGCTGAACAAATGGTAGTGATTGTGCTGTGGGCAATCTGCATATATATGCTCCCAAACTTGATTGGTTACAGTAAATGGTTGAATGGTTCATTCAAATTAGTTTTGCAATTAGAGGTATTTGCCAATTTAGCAGACATTACAAACAATGTCAATGTCAGATACTTATGGAATATACACGCGTGTACACCAATTTTGGATAATTGAATGGATCGTTTTGAATGTGATGGCTTACACCAGTGATACTCAAATATGGCTCAAACCCTGATCAAACTCACCTACCTGTGATTTTCTAATGATCCTGAAGACATTGATTTGCCCAGGTGTGTTTGATCAGGGTTCGAGCTAAACTCTGCAGGAAAGTGGATCCCGTGAGCCAGACTTGAGTATCCCTGGCTTACACGATGAAAAATGATTGAGAAGTTGTGAAGAGTTTGACAGTTTCAGTGAGAATCGACTCATCAGTTTTGATCAACGAGCCATATGCAATTAGTTGTTGTGCAAAAAGAAATTCCAATCTGATATGAACAAGAAGCTAATTGTTCAGAGATCTGAACTTATTGTTTCGAAAGAAAAAAAATCATTCGAGAATTGAGCCAAAGCAATTGAGAAAAAGTGTAACATAAAATATATCTGAGTATTTGCATAGCAGGAATATAGTCCTTATGAATTGTGTATATATGCATGTTCTGTCTTGTGTCTGTTTTTGTGAATAATGGAGGTTAACCTTGGGCAGAGCACAGAGCTTTAATGCTATGATGATGTTATGAATAGAAAGATAGGGCAGGGGAAGAACAAGGAAAAGGAAGAACAAAATAAAGGTTGAGCAAGAGACATTGAAGGTCGGGATTTTTGCCTTTGATCATGTAAATGAAGATTATTTTGAGCCTGTTATTTAAAGCCTTCCAGAAGAAACAACTGTGCCTTTTTAAGAAATGCTGTCATGGACATGCTGATTGCAAGGCATACCTGTTAATGTCTGCTAGACGTCACGCAAGCACACAAACAAACACTGTTTACTGTTCCGTCCATTACTGTAAGAGGATTACGGAGAACACATGAGGGCATAAATGATGTTAATTAGTGGTGTTGTAAGAAAAGCAGCCAGCCTGCTCTGGCCAACCGATTATTGTTGGGTTATAACTGAAGGCTTTGTTCGATTTTTTTATTTTATTTTTCTCACTGTTTTAATCTGAAGGAAAAGAACAGATTGTGTTTACTGCAGCCATTTGTATGTGTCAGGTTTTCTCAACATTATAAGGAACTAAATGTCCCTCACAAGGATAGTAAAACCTGAAATGACCAATATCCCATGTCGAAAATAACTTAATAAACATACTAAATCATGTCTTAATGAAAAAGTTACAAATGCAAAAAAAAGACGGGGAAAAAAGTTTGCTTGTGTAACCGATTACAACGCAGAATGTATATTTGTATATTTATATGTCTGAAAACTGAAATGCAAACTTGATATTCATGTAATGTTTTACTTATAAAAATGGTTTTAAATTGAAACTTTTAAAATTGTTTTAGGTTTTGAGGGAGACCGTTGTCAGTCATTGGTGGATCACTGTGTTTCTGGACCCTGCAGGAACGGAGCCACTTGCTCCAGCAGCCTTGAAGGACCTCACTGCTATTGTGCTGAAGGTACTTATTTATAGCCTCCTCTCATGAAATCATGTCTGACACGATCAAACCGGTTGTGTGTTTGTCGCAGTGTGTATGGTTGCAAGTCTGTGTGTGTGTTAAGCTTGAATCGTCCTGATTCGAGCTCTATTTCTGTTCCTTCTCCTCTTGCTCTCTCTAAGTGTGTCAGAGAGTGGCTTATTTTAAACTCTCTTCCTTTCTTCCAATTAATCGTGAAACACAGCCCAGTGCCGCCCTCTCTCTCAGGAGGACTGTACCTCCAGCGCTGGCTCTCTCTCTAACCAGGGCACGCTCTCAGTCAGCAGATCGAACTGGGACTCAACCGCTTCTGCTTCCTGAAGAACCACTAGAAACAGACTAGAAAGGACATTTGATAGGAGTCCCTTGAACTTTGGTGATATAAAGGCACTCGTAGGCTGAAATATAAATCTTGCCGTGTGAACGGACACCGTAAGCCACCGTTTGAAACACAAGGAACGCTGAAACAATAAAGAAAGTGGCACCAGAAGCGCATTTCTAATTAGTGTGGTACAGCTCAGGGTACGGCTTTAAATATTTCAACAACTACGTGAGGCAGTTAATAGCTATTTCGGCATCTCAGGGCTAAACCATCCATTCAAACTCTGGATGGTAATAGAAACGACCGCAAAACAGCAAGGTTTTCGGTTGGAATCGAACTTTAGGACTATTCAAAACAGGGTTCACTCAAAAATGTAAATGCTTTCATTATTCTACATGTCTTTTAAACCTGCATGCTTTCATTTTTTCAACATCTATAAAGTCGCTTTCCAGAGCTGTCACCCTTTCTTCCCTTCTCTGTTGAAATGAGCTACTATCCTTCACCCAAACTGCTGAAACCATCAGCTTTCAAGAAGCAGCTGAAGACATTTAACCACTCTACAACCCTAAACCAATGAAATAGTCTTCCTCTGCTCTACCTACCTCTAGCTTTCTAATAAATGCTGCATTCTATACTGTGAATGATGCAAAAGCAGTTTATCATACGATCACAATTGGTAATATTCGCATTAATGAATCGCCATACTGTAAACGCACTATAAAAGTAGTCCAGATGTTCCAAATCTCCATACAATGGATTTGTGTTAGACTAAAATACTAAAATTGAAATCATTCACTGCATGCCTTGCCCTTCAATGAAGCTCTCAAATGAAATATGGCACTGCAGTAGTTGTGTGATGTTTGTTGTCAGTGAGGTTTGGTCGAGACACATTACAACAATGATGTTTTTTGATAAAGTTGATATCAATATTGACATTGATTACATGTATGTTTGACTTCAGAAAAAAATAAGAGTGCACAAGTTAAATGGACGGCTGTCAGGGTGCTTTTTTTGCTGGAGCTTCACAGTCGTGATCTCTATGATCTGTCCTAGTTTCACCTTTTGTTTTCTACAAAAAATAAAAGAAGAAAAGCATATGGGTTTGGAACGACATGAGTGGTATGAGGATAAATAAATAATGCATTTTCAATTGTGGGTGAACTATTCCTCTAATACTGGCAGTGAAGCACATTCATGTTGGCTGCGAGAGTTTCATTAAGATAATGCATGAAAGCGCTTCCGTAAGGGAAACTGTGGGCGGATCAGCGCACTGAGCTCTATTTCTTCTCTGTGTGTGATTGACATTTATTGGGGGATCATAGTCACCAAGCTTGTAATCTGCTGGTGCTTGCATGTTACTGAGAGGAGACTACAAACGCACAACAACAAACATACACTGCACATGTGTGCCTGCACACACTTATACACAGAATTCTGTTTTTAGCAAACAGCTGATAAATGCAAAGGAAGATCCACCTGATCTCAACCCAGTCGAACACCTTTCGATTTTCAAGGATCTCCATCATCATCATTGAAATGCCAAATAAGGGAATGCAGTGGTGTTCCATCCATCCAATAGAGTTTCCAGAGATTTACAGAATGCCAAGACGCCTTGAAGCTGCTCTGGCAGTGGTGGTTACTAACACATTTCATACAGGTGTTTCCTTTGATTTGTCACTCATCTGTATATAAAGCCAATAGTTCTGGCATTGTGACCAAATATTTGACTATTCATCCACTTAAACACAACCCTACTAGCTCACGTTCATCTCTGAGTTCCACATCCACATCTCAACATCCAATCTACAACCGTATGGCCATAAGAAATCCGTTCATTTTTTCCCAAATTCTGCTCTTTTTTTTTTTTTTTTTTTTGGTTGAATTTTCCTGGATTCCTTTTTTATTAGATTCTGTTTTAATGGTTAATTTAAATTGTATTCATCAAACAACTTGTGTAATTAAATTAAATCATGAAGCTTACAATATTAAACAGCAAATTATGACAAAAATTTAATTTTTAAGACCCTATGAAATGTTTTATTTTTTACCTAATCCTGTTTTCCATTACTTTTTTATGGATTTAATTTAAATGATTTTATTAATTATAAATATAAACATCTATAATTCATATATTTTATTTATTTTATAATTTATAGTTTTTATTTTTATTTGATTTTTTTTCCAGAAATACAGTGTTTTGTATTTATATTTTTCTACTAAAATTCTGGTAAATAATTTTATGAGATAATCATGAAATATGTTACTTTAAAAATAATAATTTGATAATACATTTGAACAATAATCATATTATTATTAGTAGTAATATCATTACATTAAGTAACATTTCTGTCATGGTTTCTTTAACTTAAACATAATTTTGTGTTCTTTTTTTTGACGGGTTGTTGTGAAGATCTTTTGGTTTCCGTTTCTATATATGATGATAGTTTTATATATATATATATATATATATATAAAAGTGGCTCTTAGAGCATTTATAGAGATTGTTTATGTTTTCATCAACTCATATAATGAGACAGAATAGGCTGAAAATACTTTTTATGACTGGATTCTCCACATCTTGGAAATCATAGGTCCCTACAACCCCCCGAGTTATCCTTTGAACTCAAGTTTATGCCACAATACGTAAGAACAGATCCGTTGCTACTTCCATTTCACTGTGACTTTAAATATTAACAGCAACTAGCAAATACTGTCAAATAAGATCTCATCCATGTTCACTCATCTGTCGGATGTTCTTCATGTCTGTAATTTTCTATAGTGGTTATTGAGGTTTAAGGCTACATGGACTGCATCAGACTCAAACTGGTTTCTTTATGCAATGCTGCACATCTTAGTCTCTTTCTCTCTGCTAGGTTATCAGGGTGCCATGTGCGAGCAGAAGATTGATCCCTGTGCTTCTGGGCCCTGCCACAATAATGCCAGCTGCTCCCCACAGGGTGCCGGTTTGGGCTTCAGCTGCACCTGTCCTGCAGGTTTTACCGGACCCACCTGCGCCCAGCTAGTGGACTTCTGCGCCCTCAACCCATGCGCTCATGGGATCTGCCGCAGCATCGGCACTAGTTATAGGTGTCTGTGTGTACCAGGTGAGGATTTCGTCGGCCTCCGCTCATAGCTGTGTCTCTTCCGTACATTCCCTCCAACTATGTCTGGTTGCCATGGCAACTGCCTCCTGTGTATTGCGTGCTCAGACATCATTATCTGTGAAGTGTGACTGCACCAGCTGTGCAGCCGGATCAGTCTATCCACTGATATCACCCCGCTTTGATAAGAGGTGTCCAATGGGGCCTAAACGTTCTCCGGTGGGATTGCACGTAATGCTCAATGGGATGGCGCTATGAAGATGACACTTCTGATGACAAATGCCCGTTCCGGTGGGATTGCTGAGATTTGCACACTCAGTAAACACAAAATGATCCTCAGCGAAACAAATGATCAAATGATTTAATGGCAGCATTCTTGGCCCGGGGATACTAATTAGTGATGTTTGCAAAGTAAAAGGCCACAGTTTACTCTATTTTTTACACATTCACTAAGGTATACATACAGTGCATGATGTGTGCATGACGTAATTTAATGATCAGCATAGAATGCATGTACTGTATAAGCACAGCCCAAACCATGCACATTCTATTTTCTCAACTAGCTTGATGTTTTCACTAATTCGTTTGTCCACAACACTGGTCCGAACTTTTGTTTCCCAGCATGTCTTGATAAGCGGTTGTGTGAAAGTTTGAAGAAATACTGTAGAAATACTAGAAATGTATTTTTATCGCTCATATCTTCTGGAGAGATTTAGCACAGACACTGGACGAGGAATAGACTTTGTAGTGTGCATATGTCAAGCGTTTGTGTGCCAGCACACAATGAAATGGAGTTTACGTAAATGTCAGTATCAGTATATTATTCATGTACTGCACGATCACAGCCTGATTTTTCTAACCGCACACACTCTGTATGTTCAGCTGGGTTTTTCCATTCCACTGCATCTCATTCTCCGTGTGATTGGCTTTCATCACTTTGTTTGAAATTATGCACACTGTAAAAAAATGGCTTATCTTATGTAGTACTTTTGTCTTGTTTCTAGTCAAAATATCAAAAAATTCTTAAATCAAGATACTTTTACTAGATAAGCAAAATTACTTAAGATTTTTAGTCTTGTTTCCAGTGGGGGAAAACCTAAATTAAGTGCATTTTGCTTAAAACAAGTACAATTATCTGCCAGTGGGGTAAGTAAATACTCTTGTTTTAAGCAAAATGCACTTAATTTAGTTTTTTTTTTTTTTTTTGGAAACAAGACTAAAAATGATTTTCTGTTATTTTGCTTATCTAGTAAAAATATCTTGATTTAAGAATTTTTTTTTGATATTTTGACTAGAAACAAGACAAAATACTATGTAAAATAAGCATTTTTTGCAGTGCATGATTCTTTTTTGTTTATAATTGTTTAAGCAACGGAACTATATTTGGTTTATAAACATTAGTGAAAGTGACATGACATAAAGCCAAGTAAGGTGACCCATACTCGGAATTCGTGCTCTGCATCTACCCATCCAAGTGCACACACACACACACACACACACACACACACACACTGTGAACACACACCTGGAGCAGTGACACACACACACACACCGTGAACACACACCCGGAGCAGTGGACAGCATTTATGCTGCGGTACCCGGGGAGCAGTTGGGGGTTCGGTGCCTTGCTCAAGGACACCTCAGTCGTGGTATTGAGGGTGGAGAGAGCGCTGTACATTCACTCCCCCACCTACAATCCCTGCCGGACCGAGACTCGAACTCACAACCTTTCGATTATGAGTTCGACTCTCTATGACGACTTCCCCAACTTCCCCATTATGCACTTTTTTGCATATAGTTATGCTATTTTATTGCTTTAATAAACGTGCATTAGTAATATTTTGCTCGATGCACCCTCTTGTGGCCTCGGGAGGGAAGAAAGTATATTTTCCCTCTAACTGAAATTATGCCTTTTAAATGTAAATATAATTAATATTGATAATATTTTAGTGCAAAATTCGAATTTAGTTTTTCAGCCATTTTGACATCACTAGGGGACTATGCTAAGAATTTGTGTACTATCTGAACTTCGCACATGCAACAAAAATAAATAAAAAATAATAATAAATCAAATAAAAAAGTCTGTGAAAAAGTTGTTCCACAAGGTGGCGACACTGTTGCTGTCATTACTTCACAGCCCAAAAAAACAAAACCAACGTAACTGTGCTCGAGATGAAGTGGAACTTGGAAAATGTTGACGAGTGACGATATGGGTATGATTACATGACAACTTCTTCCAAAAACAGATAATTTTTCCCTCTGATTTCTGAAAAACGTTGTGTACAAATGACCTCTTTATCAAAAATGATCACCGTTCACATGGATCTGTGAAACAACTTAAATTGCTGTATTATTTATAGCTGGCCAGTAGTTGGCGTTGTCACGTTGTAAAGTAATCATCATTTCTGGTTTGCTTTGCACACAATATCAAATGCAGGACACTTTGAAATGCTTTGTGTTCAGTGTTTTAATTTAATATTAGCATTATTGCTATTGCTCTTACATTTACATTTAATTTAGCAAATAGCGACTTACAATTGCATTCCCATTAATTTAACCAGCAATTTAACCCAGACTCCAAGTTTTAAACTTTGACACAGAATTTGTTCTATTACTTTTATCATTTTCACATGGTACATGAAAAATAAATCTCATAATCTTACATTAAAGAAAGGAATGGAGCCATTTTATCAGATATTTGTTGGTGGGTTACTTTTTCGTTAAAATAGTAATTAATTATCTAGCAATCACACCAACTGCATAGCCACTCAAACAAAGTAATATGTTCACAAATAGTATGTACAAGACGATATCTATGGATCAATGTGTATACACAATACAGAAAACACATTTATTTTCACGGTCATCTGCGCCATCAGTTTTCTCCTGCTGACCTCATCCTGTGAAGCCCAACTAAACACTGCTCTCTAGTGGCTCTCTGGGAAATTAAAGGTGACCACATCTGTGACATGCTGTTGACTGCTACAGACAATCATGTTGTGTTTTTCTATCTATTCTCTTAGGTTATCATGGTCTGTACTGTGAGGAGGAGTATAACGAATGCTTGTCTGCTCCCTGTCAGAATTACGCCACATGCAGAGACCTGATCAATGCCTACGAGTGCATCTGCGCCCCACAGTTCACAGGTGCGTTTCATGCTCTTGGATTGAAACATGTCAGTACAAATGACGCGTGATTAATGTGTTGTGGGTTATTTCAGGTAAGCACTGTGAGATATATAAGGACCCCTGTCTGAAGCTCAGGTGCCAGAATGGAGGACGCTGTGAGGGTGGAGGGAGAAATGTGTCCTGTGTGTGTCCACCAGGATATATGGGTGAATATTAGTGGTTATTTACATGATATATCTGTGTCTTTGGCTGGGTCCGGAATAACATATTACCATACTTCTACTACTTTTTGAATCTATTAGAATCCACAGACCTCTAAATATGATCATACTTGTGCAAGGGACAAGGATTTTAAAAGGCATCTATATATTTTCATGTATAAAGTCCCAATTTATACTGTGAAACATATATATTGTGTACAATAGTATTTGGTAAATATTGAGTTTGTAATAATTATGTAAATATTTAGCTAAATAAATAAAAGCGTTAAGATACTTGTTTTTTTTACCTGTAGTACTGTACAGTTAGATGCAGTATGTATTTATTATTTTACATTATCTTTTTGTTTATTTTTTATTGTTATCAACTTTTTATTTTGTGTTTAATGTTTTCGTTTAACCTTTTTTGCCTATAATAATATACTGTTTGTTTATTTACATTTGTATTTGTTTTAATAAAAAAACATAATAATCAACTTTTATTTTGTGTAACCTTATTTGTATTATTTAATTTTACAATTTTTTTCATTTTTTTTGTTTACTGTTTTTCTGTAAACTTTTTCACGGACCCCCTAACAGTCCCCCAGTTAGAAAACCCCTATCCTAATACATTTGCCAATCTAAGTGTGTAATATGACACGCTCCACAGTATACTGTATCCCACACTGCACTGCATTCTTCTTGACTATCAGTTTCATTTTTTATCACTATTGTGTCAGATGATCAGGACGTGCGTGTCAGATAGCCATTAAGACATTTTTGCACACATTTGATTAAATGTGCAAAATATATATATTTTTTATTTTCAAGATAACTTGCTCTTGCATTGTTTTACATGTGTACTGCACAGTATGCAGTATCTAGTATGCATTCCCAACATAGCCATTGTGTATTTGGAGGGGATTGTGAATAGTAAGTTTGTATACTGTCTCAAACACTCTTTTGTCTCTTTGTAGGTGAGAACTGTGAGGTTGACATCAACGAGTGTGAAAGCAACCCATGTCACCGTGGCGGTACCTGCATCGACCAATCAAACGGCTACACCTGTCACTGCCCTCCCGGCTGGGTCGGCGGAAGCTGTGAGATCCGTGAGTTTACGCCGACCTTCTGACCTACAAACACTAACAGCTATTGCAAGAGGAGAAAGGAAATGTTTTATTTATAATGATTTTATTTATTAAAAAAACATGATATGAAATTGTCCATGGGGCAGTGACTTAAAGGGACGTGGAGTTCTTGCTCTGCTTGTGTTAGTTCAGTAATTTTTCCGTGACGACTTATTCCTCAAGGACAGCATTATGTATGCACAGGGGTAGAGAGCGGATCCTCTGAGGAATCACGTGCTCCTGGCTTTTATGGCAGCTGTGACTCAGCACCATTAGCTTCCTGTGAACCTCCTCACGCGCCGCCAGCTCACATCACACATCATTGTGGCAGCAGGGAGGGACAGAATGACTGTGACGTGCGAGGAGGCGGAGCCATGTGACTCTCTGAAATAACTGGCCATTCAGAGATTCTCAGGAATATCCCACTGTGTCTATGGGTGTGTGTATGACCTTGCTAGATGATGCTTGGTCTGTGGCTGTATTAAAGCATTTCATCAGCTAGACTGCTGTTGTAAATATAAGGAACTGCATTTTCACCCAGAACCCCCAAGAAATGCCCCATCCAGAACACAACTTTATAACAGAAGTCCTTAGCAACCACATAGCATAGCACAAGTTATTCTCAAGAAGACACCCATTCACCCATTCTTTTCTCTCAGATCTGCAATGGAAGATGGCTCAGCCGGTCGACTCGCTGACCAACATGCCGCGTCACTCTCTGTACATTATCATCGGCGCTCTGTGCGTGGCTTTCGTCTTGATGCTCATCATCCTCATCGTTGGTATCTGTCGCATCAGCCGTATCGAGTACCAGGGCTCCTCCCGTCACGCCTACCAGGAGTTTTACAACTGCCGCAGCATCGACAGCGATTTCAGCAACGCCATCGCCTCTATTCGCCACGCAAGGTAATATATCGTTTGTATATGCCTTTTTTATGTTTTCAACTGTAAATCACAAAATAAGATGTTTTAAAGAATGTTCAGTCTGCTCTTTCTAACACAACTTAAAGGGATTGTTCAGCCAAAAATGAATATTCTGTTATTAATTACTCGCCCTCGTGTACTTCCAAACCCGTAAGGCCTTCTTTATCTTCGGAACACAAATTAAGATACTTTTGGTGAAATCCAAAAGCGTTCTGACCCTACACTGACATGTTCAAGGCCCAGAAAGGTAGCAAGGACGCTCGTCTAAGACTGACAGGGAAGAGAAGACATTGTTGAATAAAGACGTTATTCTTGTTTTCTTTGCTCACAAAAAGTATTCTCGTAGCTTCATAAAATGATTATTGAAACCACTGATGTCACATGGACTATTTTATGGATGTTCTTAATACTTCTGTGCCTTGACCGTGGTATAACTCTTGCTGTCTATGCAGGGTCAGAAAGCTCTCGGATTTCATCAAAAATATATTTAAAATATCTTAATGAATGAAGGTCTTACGGGTTTTGAATGACGAGGGGGAGTAATGAATGATGAATGTAGGGCTGCAACAAATGATTATTTTGATAATCAATTAATCTAATGATTAGTGGAACGATTTAATCGTCTAATCGATTCTTTCACCAGATTAACCATTAGTCTTTGATCGATTATTCAGCTTTTGCAGTTCACTTAAATATTGAGATATACATATTATATATATATATATACATAGAGCTGCTTTATAGTAGACAATAAAAGTTGTAATTCTAACTGAAATCAACAATGACGCTGTTTATCATGTTTAATACTGTAAAGCTGCTTGCTTTAAAGCAGTCTATTGCATAAAGTGTTATATAAATGTGATATGACTTTACTGCAGAGCTGGTGCAAACTTATCCACATCACTATGATCAGATGCTTTCTTAACAGCTGTTTCCTCACCACTTTCATTTTTGTGTGTGTTTATTTCATTACTGAGAGGAAAATAGCATATCTAAACACTGCTCTCAGTAAACCACTACTTGCTTATATCAAACTTCTTTTAACCCTTAAGCGAAGCTAACTGTGCCATGAGTATATCAGGGGGCTTTACACATGACATGAGTTTTTGTTTGTATTTTCAGAAAACTTTCCTACACTCTACTGGTTCGGTTTCGTATGCACTTCTCATAAGCGTGGCTGTATCCGAAATTGCCCCCTATACCCTCAAATAGTGCACTACTTGAGGGGACAGCCATTTTAAGTGGTGTTCGAAACCATAGTGGATGTTCTCGAGTGCACTCATTCAATCCCACAATGCACCGCAAAAACGAGTGTACAACCGATGTACACTCAACGGCTAGAGAATCCCCATAATGCACTGTGAGAGTCACATGCCGAATTAATTCCCGGGTCTCGCCAGAAGATGGCGCCCGCAGCTGAATCAGCCATTCATTTATTTTAGAAGCACTTGCGTAATACAACACAGGTACAAATTAATTGTAAATTGACCATTAGGGTTTATACATAATTTCCGTGAATAAAGAATAAATTCTTTCAAATGATTATTAAACAGCAAGCAAGCGGCAGTCCTTCGGTGCACCAAGTGTACGAATTCACTCTCGTTTTCATTTACTCCTTTAAGTGAACTCTATGAGTGGACTAATGTAGGGAATAGTGAATGAGGGTATAGCACGTGTCTTCTGTCTTCTATTAAACTGCAGCCGAGAGAGCTGAATTACAGTCTCACACTACAGCGCCGCACTGGTCAAACTGCGTCATTGCAGGCTATTAGGCTCATGAGATCAAACAACTATTTAATGTTCCTTTGTGTGTGTTACAGGTTTGGGAAGAAATCCAGACCAGCAATGTATGATGCGACTCCCATCAGTTATGAAGATTACAGCCCTGATGACAAGCCTTTAGTCGCACTCATTAAAACGAAAGATTTGTGAGGCAATACATCTGCATACACACACACACACACACACACACACATCACATATACACGGTTCCATCCTTTAAAATGAGCCAATCCATGCAGTATTTATTTCCAGAGAACATATTTAAAAACAAATAATCAAACCTTACAAAAACACTTTTGAAATGTTTATATTTTATCATTGTAAACCATGAAGCTTTTAATTCATATCAGGCACTAGGAGTGCTGCACAGAATTAGTTAATGGAATAGTCCCAAACTAATGTGCTTTGTTTGCAGACGCAAATGTTTTGTGGAATGTAAGTAGACGAATAACAAGCTACATTGCAAAATGTGTGTGAGGGGGGGGGGGGGGGGGGGTGTTTAACCGAACCCCTTCCACCCTCTAGACTCTGATTACAAATATGATAGCAGCAATCGCAGCAAAAGCTGTAGTATTAGGAGTAATAGAGCTCATAGTACAGTTAAACTGTAACTTTATACGGAAGAAATAAAAGATAAGACAACATAGGTTGCCTTACTGGTGCATGGATAGGATCAGTGGCTCGGCATTACTCTGTAACCTTATGTACATTGTTGTTTGCTGTTTCTTTCTTCTTGTTCATTGTGGTCTCTTTTGTGTCATAAGCTTGGTGTTAGCAAAGTCTTAAGATACCACTGTCCATGTGAAGGCAGCACAACAAAGTGCTTTTAAAAGTCATATTTGGTGTCGTTTCACTGAGTAATAAACTAGGCCTCCTGATCTATATTTCATAGTGTTTTATGCAAGACTTCTCTGTTCCAGTACACCTGCAAAGCTCCTTAAGTTATGGTCACATTTATCGCTGCACGGCAACATTTAGCAGGCAAAATCCAGTGATTTCAAGAGGAATTTATGTGAATGGGAGTTTCCCATGCAGATTTCACTTGTGTTCAAGTTGATCATGCAAATTCACAGCTTCTGAATGTGACTTCTGTGTGAGCTGTGTATCATACATCCCTCAACTATTGAAAAGGGAAAATATGTATTTTTTTTGCATGCAAAATCTTGTTGAAATTTTGCAAATGTGACCGCAAATTATCAGGAAGAGTAAAAAAAATAAAAATAAAAACACTTAGAAAAATCTTCATGAAAAATCAGTCAGTTTAGACATACTGTAAAATGCCAATAACTATCAAGATTTTGCTCATAAACAATCTGACAATACAAGAAAACTGAGTTTACATTTTTGGTTTCAACGTCAAAATGTAAACAGACGTGCATGTTTAATAAACCGCCAGTTTATGTGCAAAGTGAAATCAAAGTGTGCCATATGGGTTTTGACATTTACTTGATAAAAGAAAAGTTTATGGCATGTACATGGCTTTACATGTTTTCAGATTGTTATACATAATCATAAGATTGTGAATGTAAACACATGAATGCGTGAGAGCCATGGCAAATTCAAGAACTGAAACTGCTGCTTGTGTAATGGAGTTGTAGGAAAATAATGTGGACAAGTAGGAAACTTTGAATCTGCACAGTTTATTGGCATCGAAATGGACTTAAAAATAGCCTCCAAGAATAAGATTACCTTCCTCATTAGTATCTACTGTGACATTAGTGAGTCAGAGTATTGGAACAAGTGAAGTGTCTCTGACAGGTCCTCGAGTCTGGTTAAGACCGGTGTATTTCTGCCATGCGCTTCTGGTGTTCCTGCAACGGGTTCCAGCTCGTTCTCCCTCTCTTTCTCTTCATTTGCATCTGGCTGGAGCAGTACTCATGGGATGGTGTCATTCTTTCCATTACCCATCTCCCTTTCTCTCTTATCTTCCATATTTGCTCCTACTTATACTCACTGTACTCCTATGGTTATCCTTTTGTTTAGTATAGACAGGTAGAAGTTGCCCTCTGTAGCTGATCTGAGACCAGTTTTGATTCTCTTTAATGCCTGAATTAAGGAAATGGGTTGCCCACAAATGAATTTACATCTTGTTATTCCAAAACCACATTTACTTTCTCCTGAAAAACACAAAAGGAGTTATTTTGCAGAATGTCCAAGCTGCTCTTTTCCATTCAATGAAAGAACTGGGAAAAGCATCAAAACAGTTAATCTTCATAAGACACGATATTCAAGCTATGATAAAACTGTACGATGGGCAGACTGAAATGCAAAATGCGCACCAAAAATCTCTGTCATAGCTTTCAAATCGTGTTTGTAAGTATTAAAACATTCCAGCTTAAGAAGCAGTGTGTCATTATTGGTTTGAATGATATCAAATACAACTGGTTCAGGTTTCTTACGGCTAATCTCACTATTTTAATAATTTCAATTGAACAAAAGGACGAATGAGATTTGGAAACTATTTGGGAGACTTTTTGGCAGTTTTACTGTGTTTTGTCCATTTTGGAGCGTGACCAAGGTATTTCACCGCTTGGACATTCCTCAAATACCCTGTTTTAGTGTCTACAGCAGATCGGAAATGAACAGCATGAGGGTGGGTTTTAAGTTTAATCTTCATCTTTAAGTGAATGAACAGGTTGTGTCTAGGATCAGTACTAAAGGGAAGCTTCTAACCCAAGCACTGTTTTTGTTAGATAAAGATAACACCATTTGGTTATATATGTGGAATGATGTATTAATAAAAGTTAAAGTGAAATCCTAAAGCCTGTTTTAATGCTTGGATGTTTAGTATATGATAAACGAGACGAGAGATACAATGAACCTTAAAAATACAAATCCTGATGGATGTTTCTAGTAATGAAAGCGATTAGTACATGTTGAAGGTATTTAATTGGAGATAAGGAAGCACTGCATGTAACTTTATATCACTGGGAACAAGACGCTTTGGAAGATGCCGCACATTTCAGACGTGTTTTATCTATCCCAAAGAACAGATGGTAAGTCTCATACACACACAAACACACTTTATCTCTCCAAACAGTCCAAACTCATAACCACTTCCCTGTAGTGTGCAAAGCTAACTTGACATTTGTAAAAGCATTCAGTGTTGCAACCGTGTCTCATGTCTCAAGATGAGAAACACACACAGATGCAGACGGTAAGAGAGGATGTTTTTTCCTCCGTCGGAATGGCTTTGACTGTCTGTGCATGGAATGTCCCCCAGCTGGCCGTGCCCTTATATGGAGTTCAAACGATGTCCTAGACCCTTCAGTGACCTTGTGTGGGCTCCAGATGTTCTGAAGTAAACATCTGTAAGAATGGCGTACTGTGATGATGCTCTGGTCTTCAGAAGCCCCCCCACCGCAGGGAAGAAAGGACACGGTTTGGATGGCTTTGACCTCTGAGACAGACTAAGGTCCCTTAAGTGTTTATTTGACCTCTTATTTGACTATGAGCAGTTTCTGGTTTAGAATAAATAAAAATGACATTGTTTTGCTATATAGAAAATATGAAATCCTCTAATGTACACTGATGTACATGCAGTTATGAGATTAACAGAACAATACACATACAGTATATGATAGAGTGTTTAACTGCAAAAATATTATGATTGTAAAAAATATTTAAAATGTGCACTCACATGAAATTACACTCTTAAAAATAAAAGTGCTTCAAAAGGTTCTTCAAGCGATACCATAGAAGAACCATTTTTGGTTCTTTCTTACCTTTTTATAATCTGAAGAAACTTCTTTCACCACAAAGGACCTTTTGTGAAACAGAAAGGTTCTTCGGATGTTAAAGGTTTTGTATGGAACCATTTAGACAAAAAGGTTTTTCTATGGCATCGTGAAGCACCTTTATTTTTAAAAGTGTATAATTCAACTGAAGAGTACTCACTTTTTTGTCTGTGGAATTAATGAATAATAGGTCAAATATGTGTGTGAGTGAGCGGCAAGCTGCTGCATCCTTAGCCATTGTATAAACTCTTAGCTTAGACCAGAATATAACTTGCACTTTTAAATATTCTCTTTGCATACCAGATAGGCTACTGTGTGTGTAAAGTAGATATGGTGGTTAACTGCTTGTAAATCCTGGAAAATCCAAATTCAACACACCATTTATAGACAGGTAGGGCCAGTCTCGGACCTGTGGTACATGAGGGTTTCAGAAGGTCCAGGTTTATCACACTGCTTCTCTGTGAGTCCCCAAAACACCCATTCATTCAGTGGACAACTAGTTTGAAAGCTGATGCCTACGGTTGTTATAAAATGTCAGTCTTACTAAATCAAAATGGGACTAGTTGTCATAGGGGCAATAATGCTCGATAGCAGAAATATGTCTAAAGATTTTTTTTTATAAATTTGGATATCTGTATTTATTTACTGTCTCTCTCCTCTCTCTCTCTCTCTCTCTCTCTCTCTCTCTCTTCTCTCTCTCTCTCTCTGTGTGTGTGTATTACTTTTAAAAAAAGTTAATATCATTTGCTACAGTGGACATAAAACCTTAAGGGCAAATGTAAACTATTGACTAAAATGAAGGTTTAAAAGGAAAACTTCTCAGAAAAGTTTTTTTTCTCTTTAATCATCTACTTCATAGGAGACCCTTTTCTAGAGAATCACTTTCTCTTATAATATTTGAGCAAACAAGTGTTTTCAGCAGCTGTTTATGTTCAGAGCTAGCAGTGTCAGATTCCTGATTGAATCGTCGGATTTGAGTAAAGTTCTGAATTAGTTTGCGGTTCATTCGGTCAGTTCCCTCACACACTGAATCTTTTGCAGGGGTTTCTCAAACCGAGGAAGGCTAGCTTAATATTTTACCAGACAGAAAACAAAAAGATTGCTGGATGAGGTGTATTTACTATACAAACTATTGTAGGAAACAAAACTTGTAAATGTCTGCTATCATTGTCATAGACAAAGCAGCTCTTTATTGCGCATGCAGCTTGTGAACGACTCAGTTGGCCTACTGTAGGTAAACGAGGACTGATTGTCATTTATATGGCTATGAATATACACGACTGTATCAAAATATGGTCATAATAGAAGGCCTACTGATCAAATGCTAAAAACGCCATTTGTGACAACTTTTGAACTGAAATGTAGTTACATGCAACGTCTGCTTTCATCATAATACTGTAAAAATCTTATCATGTCATGTTGGGGAAAGTTATAAAAGTAATGCATTACAATATGATTACTCCTAAAAAAGTACTAATTACGTTACTTAGTACATTTTATGTATCGTTAAACTTTTGCGTTACTTTTGCGTTACTTTTTAAATATAGCAGGGCTTGATTGTTTGTTTTTAATATAAGAATATTTATAGCAAAAGTTAAAGCCCTTTCACACAAAAAGTGTAATGAATAAACTCAGACGAAGGACGAGTAAATCACGTCTGAACAGAAGAACACAGGAGAAGAAGATTCAACACTCTTCAGCAATAAAAAAACCAAAAACAACGAAGCACGTAATTTTTGCTTATTAGTATGGTTGAACTGGATCATCAAAGGTCAGCAGCAAACACATCGGTTAATAAAATGAGTTTAGATATGTTTGTGTTGTTTAACATATTTAATTATTGCAGGTTTGCGTCATATTCAGAGTTTGCATTTCACTGTTTTAATTCATTTTGATGAATACTGAATCTGTTTTTTGCGAGTGGAATGAATCAATACACATTCATATTTAGTCTCAAACTACAGTAAGATCATGTTCACACAGCGCCCTGTCATCAATAAATGGGGAAAAGTAACTGGCGTTACTGTTTTGAAATGTAACTCAGATATTTTCTAGTAAACTAAAAAGTAATGCGTTACTTTACTAGTTACTTGAAAAAAGTAATATTATTACGTAACTCGCGTTACTTGTAATGCGTTACCCCCAACACTGCTCATGTTTATGACGTCATTAATTGTGTTAGAGTAGCGTATTAAATGTGAAACAATTTGTATTCTCGAATATTAGATTTATGTATTTTGTGAAAATAAATATTTAAAAATATGTATGTAACGTCTGTGTCGCTCCACTGAGTGGCGCCCTCTTCTGGTCACTCCGAGAATAACACAGTCGACAGAGGGGGCGGAGGACACAGAGGGACAGAGAAAGAAAAAGAAAGAAAAGAGCCCGAGCGTGTTTTCGCAGGCGGAGTTTCGTTCTCAAGCACCGTTGGAATTCACCGTCTCTTTATTTTTCCTCGGGATTGCTTGAGGAGACAGAAGGAGCAAGAACGCGCCGTTAGTGAGCAGATGTTATAGCCGGACTATCCCTGTTTCCAGCCTGACAATCGAGTCTATCATCTACTAAAATGTGGCAGCCTGCGTCGGAGCGATTGCAGGTAAGATTGGACGTCTAATTGCTGTAAGAAAAGCTTTGGTTTGTCTGTCGTTCATTTTGACGCGGTGCGCAGGCCAGCAAACGGACACACACGCACCTCATCAAGCAAATCTCATTCAGCCTCCGTGTATCTGATAAACTGCTACACTGTGTGGCTCTTCAACTTTGTATCGCTGGAGCTCAGAGCGTCTGCACTGCAGCTGCGAGTCTGGTCACAAAATAGAGCTGAAGTGTTACAGTTCTTCCTAAACCATATCACGCCGTTCCAGACCCAAGGCCATTTCACAGCATCGGGTGTCTGTCTGCAGACGGTGAAATGGCTGGAGCGACTTGGTTGTGCTCCTGGCCTTGCTGAGGGTGCGTTCACGCCTTGCATTTGAGCTGGAAATATGAAAGAGTTTCAAAATATAGATTTTCAGGGCTGAAAAAGTCATAGAAATAATTAAAATGTGTAAAAGTCATGACTATTACGAAGTCACTGGTCAACACCAAAGCAGATTTGTTAGTTTTAAGCTGGTCTTCCAGCCTGACTAACTCAACAGTGCCTAAAAAACTCTAAAACCAGCTACGTTTTGGAGCTGGACCACACTGGTCGTTAAAGGGATAGTGCACCCAAAAATCAAGATTCTGTCATTAACTCACTCTCTTGTCATTCCAAACTCATTAGACTTTTGTTCATCTTCAGAACACAAATTAGGATACTTTTAATGAAATCTGAGAGATTTCTGTCCATCCACTGACAGTCCACACAATTACAATTTTTAACTTCGAAACCATTATAAAGAGATTGTTAAAACTGATATGAATTGAACGGTCTAGTCCAAGATTTTCTGAAGATAATTGATCACTATATTATGACCAGATTTAATTCAGGATAAACACTAATCAATGCACACATCAGATATCATGTGGGAACCATCGAGGTTCATTCTCGTGTGTTACAACATGAGCTTCCGCAAGAACCATCGAGGTTCATTGTTGCACATCAAGTACGGTTGAGTTTCTTTTTATGTTCGGCAATCAATATAAATGTGAATAAAAGCCTAAATTAAATCTGTTCATCGCATATAACGTGATTGAAAGTTTGGATTAAACTATTCAATTCATGTAGATTAGCTTTCCAATCACTTCATGATCATTTTGAAGTGTTAAATTGGTAGTGGCGAAGACTGTCAATGGACTGAAAGAAATCTCTCAGATTTCATTAAAAATATCTGAAGATGAACGAACATGTTAGTGTTTGTAATTGACTTGAGGGTGAGTTAATGACCCTTTAACTGGTCATTAGCAGCAGTAAACTAGCTACCAGCTGGCCACACCATAGCTTGAGACGGCCTTTGAAGCATGGAAGCTGGACAGCCAGCTAATGACCAGCTTGAACCGGCAAGAAACCAGCTATAATTTAGCAGAAGCTACCAGCTTAAGCTGAATTTTCTTGGAGTGGTTATTTCCTATCCATACATCACAAATGGAAAGTCCATGGAAATTGGTTAAAAAGCTATGGGAATTCTGACACGTATGCAGGCGTAAATGGACTTTGGTTGAGCCTTATGTTTTAAAGGAGGAATGTCAACTTAAACAGTTCAAGAAGCCTGATAATATCTGAACGCCACTTCAGACCGGGTTTACACACACAGCACATCTGTTGACAAGCTGTGCGTCTTGGTTTTTTACAGTGTGACCTTGCAGGGAAGCGACACTGGCATAGTTTCTGTGCAGAATATTTAGCCAGATTTATCCAAATTCATCCAGTTATTGAAGTCCAGCAGTCACCTGTAAATCTCCTTCAAATAAAAAAAAGTTCACGTCAAGTATTTTATCTCCTGGGGTGCTGGGCTTCACGTCTCCACTGTTTGTAATATTATCCAGATGTGGAGCTAGATGGGATGAACTTGCACAATCTTTCCTCAGAGTTTGGCATGGCAACACTGATTAAATAGAATAGAAATCTCTTTTGAAAGCTGCTTTGACTGATTTGATCAACAGAATGTGCTGTTATGCTTAGCAAAATGTTTGTATCAAACCACTATAAACCATTTAAAGCCATGTAACAACGGCCAGGTTTTATTAATCTACTACAGCGCTGTGCAAACCGGACTCGAGAGTCAGAGTTCTCCTTCCTGAACCCATCCAGTAGATTAGAACCGTATTTAATAAGCTTATGTTTGTTAGTCAGAATGCTTGTTAGTTATAAACAATATAGGTCATTGTGGTATTTCACTGATTTTTTCCTTATTAGACCATGATCCATAACCTAATTCCATACAAATCCCTTGTTTGAGTTTATCACCGTTAAATCTTTAAACATAGTTAGTATTTCAGGAACATGCTTACTCTTGTTAGGACACCATTTTCACCATTAAAGGTAGGTAGATTATGGCCCAAAAAATGATCACAATATTTGTTTTCCTATCAGTCGATATCGATAATTATCACGATAAATGTCAAAAGTTTAAAGCCAGATGTGCTCCAAAGTGAAAGTTGTAGAAACCAGACCATTAATTTTCCTTAAAATAAATATCTAAATAGAAAAATGTATTTCTTAGTTTCTGCATGTTCTAATGAGTGATATTGTTTCAAAATCAAGAAACCGGTTTGGGTTGCCTGATAATATGAATAATGATAATATCACTTTTTTTGTCTCTTAGAAATGCACATTTGATAGTAGCTTGAGTTAGGATGCAGAGGTACATTTTTGTTCATTATCAAAATCAGTAACATGTAAAAATTGTAGCAACGCTTATTCTGATCAAGATTTTTTTTTTTTCATTAAGCATTGGTAATGCATTTAAATCATGATAAACAGTTAAATCCACACATATAGCACCTCAATACCATGGTAAAAATATAACTATGGTTTTTAGGTAGACCATTTGTATGAAAAACAGTCTAAAATCATTAAGTATAAATACACACATGCTATAGTTTAACCACACATACTTACTATAATTATACGCCTTTACTCCATAATAAAACCTTTACTCCATAATATATAATAGGTCTGGAAACTCAGGGTGAGTAATGTGAATATCCTTTTAATAAATCTGTGTAAAACATACCGGGGGCCGTTCTGCCATAATACTTTAAAATGAAAAGCATGTATACTTATGTGCAGATAACATGACGTCTAAAGGTAGCAGCGCAAAAGGTTGTGGAACGACATCAGGGTGCTTTTTATAAAAGTGTCTGTAATGAATGACATCATTTTCTGGTGAAAAATAAATATATTTTTGGTTTAACATTTGAAAAAATAATGAACTAACCAAATAAATTTTAATAAATCTAATAAAAATTGTGTTAAAAGTAATTATACATACCGGGGGCCGTTCCCAATGCTTTCTTACTGTACATGTACTTTAAAATGAAAAGCATTGGATAGTATACTTATGATAAAGATACATTTATAATAACATAAAGTACAATATTGTAACTAAATAAATCAGTGTAAAACACTATATCGCTCTTAAAACTGTATCATGTCTACATCTGCTCGTGTCGAAATAATGGCGGACTGTTGACCGCTCACTCAGGGCGGGTCTAAGGTGTAACACTAGTGTCAATCAAAAGTGCATCGCATCCGATGACCTTTTAATCTTCTTTTATAGTAAAAAAAATTTCTTCACACCAAGCTAATTAGTTATTTTAAAAACTGTTCTCTGAAAGGTTCTTTGGGGTGCTAAAATGGTTCTTCTGCGGCTTCACTGTGAAAACCCACTTCTGAAAGTACTATGTATATATATATATACATAGTATATATATTTTAAGATGAGTACATGGTTAAATACATGATGTAGGACTGTTTGCATAAAGTTCATTTCTCTGGATCTGGAGTGAGCTTTATAATCTCATAAAAGACTGGATTTAGCAGAATTCAGTGAATTCCATGGGATGTATTACGAGCATTACAGCATGGAGATTTTAATCTAATGGGATTATACCATCAAACTCTACAATCAGATCTTATGTACGGTAACAGTAGGATCTTATATCTCATAATAGCCTAAATATAATCGGCAACATGTTAGCCATAGTCAAAGAATATATTGACATTAGTGCTGCACGATTATGACAAAAATCATAATTGTCGATTATTCCCTTGAAATTGTAATTGCGACTAATTACGATCATCACAATTTACATTGAATGGTGTATACCATTGTTTGAAGCAACCGCATGCCATATTTTTAGATGAAAATAAGCAAGTTGAAAACCCTCTAACTGAAAAAACTTCTATAGTATTAAGCCTCAAATGTGAACTATACTGGATTGGTTTCTTCTTTAAATAAAAAAATAAAGATTTTCGAATATTCGTCAAATTTAAAATAGAAAGAAAAGAACACAAATCCACATTCGAATGCGAATTTCGAAATGTCAAATTAAAAATACAAATCCTGCATTCGTATTTTAGGTGTCCGTCAGGCAGCTTGGCACACCAAGTGCGATGACGAGGTGACGTAGCATTTTTTAAGCATTTTTTTTTTTTTTTGCCTGTCCAGTTGAACCCACTCGATGCGGTGCTGCACATTCAACATATAGCGGAAAAAGAGAACATCGATGTGGAGAAGATGTTGTTTACCTCAAAACTGAAACCAAGCCGTTCACACAGAACGCATATTTATTGCATTTTCTAGAGGGACATCTATCATCGTTGCACTCGCGTCTCACACAAGAGAGCCCAAAGACATGTCAAATTAATGTAAATTCAACTTAAAAAAACATGTAATTACTAGATTAATAAATTAGCTTGCTAGCGAACGTGCATATTAACAGCGTAAACATGAAGCCTTGAGATCATCTGATTAAATGCTTATAAATTACATGTATCAGCAATGATGAATCTTTGAGTTTAAAGTGGCTCTGACAGAAAGGCTGCGCTGCTGACAGAAAGGACGCGTTTGTTTGCTGACAGAGACACGTTGTTTTTGCATAAACTTGCCATTTTCCTAATATTAACTCCAGTCACAAATGTCTCCAGCCTGTGGATGTTATTGCCATGCTGATTAGAGACTGTGATCATTTGTTCTGCGATTCTCCGCTAAACTCCACAGACAGACTGGTTCTGAACGCTGAATGTGTGCGCAAACAGACAGAGCGCAATGAAAATAGGAGCGACTCGACTACTCTGACTATATATACTGCTTTGTAGTTGGGGGCAATTTAAACAAGAAAGTGTATTTGTATGATAGCACTACTGTAAAGTACTGTAATGGGGTAATCAAATAGCCATTTTACTCAATTAGCCTTTTTACTCAATTAGCCTAGTCTGTGCTTTTTTTTTTGTTTAGTACATTTAACTTTGCTTTAAAAGCATTATTTTTGTTTTTAGATCGCAATGTTAGAATGTAATGCGATTTTAACCCTTTTTGCACATTATATATGCCTACATGGTTATATTCACTTCATTTATTTGTTTAATCCAAATACAAAATACCGAGATATGCACCGTATACCGCAAATCAGCCAAAAAATACAGAGATATGAATTTTTGTTTATATTGCTCAGCCCTACTTTGAAGAAACATGCATTTAGTCATATTTTGCTCGATGTGGCCTCGAGGAGAAGCCAAAAGCTATTTGTTTTCCTAACTGAATTTATGCCCTTTAAATTTGAACATAAATCGAATTTTGATAATATTTTAGTAAAAAAGTCGAATTTAGTTTTTCAACCAATTTGACAGCCCTAAAGCACACAGAATAACATAAGTGGATTTTGAACGATTAATTGCCACTTTGAACGATTACGTAATTGTGGCATCCGTAATTGTAATTGCGATTATAATTTAGATTAATTATGCAGCCCTAATTGACATCAAGAGCGCTCCACCCAGCGTAGCCCCCCCCTAATGGATCTCAACTGGCCAGAACAGGGTTTTTTTTGAGTAGACCCTTGTGGTTCATTGACTTTGTTCAGACCGTCACTTACTTGTGTTTTCACACTTTGCTCATTTAGAAGTAAGACAGAGCAAGTTCTCACTTTAAGTGCGGTTTAGTACTCTGATAAATGCACAAATTATGTTTATTAAAGGAATATTGCAACTTTAATAGAAGTTAAGCTCAGTTGACAAACTTTATGGTGTAATGGTCTTTTCCACATAAAATGTCTTTAAGAAAACAAAGCGGTCCACATAAAATGATTTAGATTAAAAATTATACTTTTTCCTTAAGAAAACAAAGTTGTAAAATTGTTATTAAAAGAAAAGATGGGTGATTTTTGAAAAAGATTTATCTTAAACTTATAATAAATCCAGGGTTCCAGTGAAGCGACCATTTTCTCTCATTACTGTGTGTAGGTAGGGATGTTGCTTAATTTTTTTTTTAATGGAAGTAAATATAGAAAACCCCCCCAAAAGGGAAACTGTGCTTTGGTAAAGTACACATATGAAACACTTAATTAAAAAAAATGTACTTCCATATGCTTGCCTCGCATGATTAGGCGTTCTTAAACAGAAAAAAGGAAGAGCATACACTCTTCACATGCATAACTAATAGAAGACTAATGAATTCTTCATTTTCATATGTCAAAAGTAAAAAAATGGCATCAAAGTTGTAAAAACAAAACAACAATTGCATTTTGTTATTGAATTTAACAAAAGAAAAGGGGTGATTTCAGCAAAAAAAGCGCTGAAATCATCACAGGCACGCAGGCTCAAGTTCGAAAAGAGCCTGAAATCCCACACCACCACCAAGTGGGTTTTCTCGTTTATCTTAACTTATAATAATTTTGGCTTTGGCTATCCAGCATACATTCCTGATATTCTGGATTGAAAGCAGTTTATAAAAAAGTTTCCATTTCCTATAATTTCAAAATAATCCAACCTTAGGCTCAGTTGAGTTTGGGAACTTTTAAAAAAATATTTTTATATATTTTGATATGTATTCCAAAATTTTATTTTTGTCTTAAAATGTTTTAAAAACTTAAAAGAATGTAATTTGGACATGTTTTTTTTTTTTTCTCTTTTCTCTCATTACTGTGTGTACTACTATGAGACTGAGTGATGTTTTTCTGAGGCTTGGAGGTAAAAACACGCTTCACATCACTACTGCATTGCTATCTATACTCCAGAACGTTCTGCCCAGTGTAATCTAGTGTTACACAAACACATTCATAGCACCACAGATCAAGGCATTGTTTATCCGGAGCTGAGGGTCTCGCTGTGATTTGAGCATACATGTAGTACATTCCCAAAGTTGACTCCAAAGACCGTCCAGGCACGGTACAGTTATACGACTGCCACCCTAGTGATGGGCCGGATGTTGCAGTTAACAAAGAGACTTAGTGCTGATTTTCTTACAATGCATTGAAACAAGATCTAGTTCCTGTGGCTCAGTGGTAGAGCATTGCGTTAGCAGCGCAGAAGGTTGTGGGTTCAATTCCCAGGATATATATATGGCTGTGAGTCGCTTTGGATAAAAGCGTCTGCTAAATGCATAAATGTAATTCTCGAGCCCTCCACACACAAACACTCGTGTGCACTGATTCTTTCCCAATGCACTGAAGCACTCGGTGTCCGCTGCACGATAACCATGACAACCGGCAGGCTCTCTCTTTGTGGTGTTTCTATGGTAACGGGCATCGCTGTGTTAATGGCGATGCTCAGTCTTATTCTCATCTCTCCCATTCTGTGATCAGGAACCGTTCTCCTGTATTCTGTGTTTTTGTTTCTGAAACGTCATTTGAGTTGACCTTTATCAAGTTATCCTGTCCTGTCATAAACATCCCGTCCAGTGAGATGTTAATATCTCAGACTGTATCATTTAGTAAGTCCGTGGTCTGAACATGACGTGCGGGTGAGTAAACATTGACACAACTATCCCTTTAGATTTCGCTGGTCATCAGTACGGCAGCCTAAGTCGGTCACAGCAGGACTTGTAATCATGTTCAAATGCCAAAAACAGCAGAAATTATGCCCACAATGCAAATCATGGCCACTTTGATTTATGCCTAAACCACAAAATACATTTTTATTTGTTACAAGCTGTAACTTATAATAAATGCAAGGAGTTCTTCTTTTCCTCCCATAGCCTATATCTACATAGTCATCATTATTTTCTGCTAACACTTAAATTTCATTTCCCTTGTGCTCAAAATAAGATGCACTTCTCAAATCGGTTTTTGTTAAAGGGATAGTTCACCCAAAAAATAAAATTGTCATAATTTACTCACCATCAAGTTGATACAAGTCTTGGAGTTTCTTTCTTCTGCTGAATGCAAAAGATATTTTGAAAAATGTTGAGAAAAAAAAAACAGTTGCTGGCAGCCATTGACTTCCATTAGTATGAGAAAATGCACTGAGGATCCCTCCGTTTAAGTCATTGGCTACTGTAGGGCCCTATGAAATACGTTTTATTTTTTCCCAAATTCAGTTTTATTTTTTTCTCAATTCTGTTTTTTCCGTTTAAATTTTTCAGGATTCCGTTTTTTTTCTTGTTTGAATTTTTCTGGACTCCTTTTTAATGATCAAATTAAATTATATTAATCAAAAAGCATGTTTATTTAATTAAAATCGTGAAACTTATACAATTTAACATTAACTTATTAACACAAAAATGACACGTTTAGAGCTGTATTAAATTTAAAAAAAAATCTCACCTTATGTTTTATTGTTACCAAATTCTGTGTTTTAGTATGTCTAATTATTTGAATGCATACAATTATTATTCTTACAGTAGCCTTATTAAATGTTTTCCCCCCTCAAAAATTATGTTTTGTGTTTTGTGTATATACATTTCATAGGGCCCTACTACTGCCAACTGTTTGTTTCCCAACATGTTTTGTTCTCAAATCTTTTTTTGTGTTAACAGCAGAGAAGAAATTCATATTTAAGAGCAAGTAAATGCTGACAGAATGTAATTTTTTTGGGTGAACTATGCCTTTACGAGAGATCACGACACTCACACAGATTGTATTTTAGAATGGGGGTCGATTGACTTGTGTGTTTCAGGACAGATACCGATTGTTACAGATCAAGTAGCCAATATTTTTAACCGATATAGTTATCTGGTGTAAAAATGTAACAATGTCAAAATTTAAGAATAACAATGGCTCCGACAAAAAAACTCTTTAAATGCTTTTACATAATTTTATTGTTAAATCGGGTTTGAAAATTACCAATACTGTTAACCATAAAAATGCTTAACATCGCCACCGATAACTGGTCACCCGTATTTCAGAGTAAAAACTAAAACAATATTTCCAGATTTTCTATACTTATTAAATGCAACATAAGTTTAAAATGTCATGTCCTGTAACAATTTGGTCCCAAATCAGAATTAAAAGCTAATTATAAGTGCAAATAATTACATTTTTAGCAGTTCAGCTATAAAAACTACCATTTAGGTAACACATTTGTCTGAAGTGAAGTTCAAAATATCAAAGATCTGATTTCAATTGAGTTCAAATCTCAGAGAATTGCTCATCAGCAGTACCTTTTTCAGTTTTGTGTCTTAAATAACAGTTAATTTACTTAAACACAGGTTTATCCGGAAAAGGTAGCTGCTAATTATATGTGCCGTTACACAATTGCGTGTTGTAGAACTTTCCATCCCACCTTGTTCCAGTGTTTATGTCGTTATAAGCTAACTGAAGTGAACCCACCTTCAAAGTTGAATCCAGTCTTTCTGTAGTGTGTTCGCATGAGGAGGAGAGATTTGGGTTTGGCATTTGTGTGAACTATGTGTTTTTGGGTGTTGTTTAAAGGATTAATTGAGAGAACTGCAGTACAATACTGCTTTATTCTGTTACAATGCAGAGTTTCCAAGAATATAATTGTGTGGTGGTTGTGTGTGTGTGTGTGTGTGTGTGTGCGCATGTGTTGAGTAAGTTTCAGGGTAAACCACAGATATGTCTGTCTGTCGTTAGCTACTCTTGTGTCTGGCAGGACTCTCTCACAGGGTTCATGGAGAGCTTATGGGTGGGTGTGCGTGCGTGTGCAAATGCATCAGAAAAATATGAAAATGAATGTATTTACAGCTAACCGATGTATTATTTATTTGTGCGTATGTGTGAGTGGTGCTTGTGCTACTTGACATTGATTGGTGTTTTTAGGAAGGCGGGCGGGGCCAGCACTGACTGAGGTTTTCCGCTGCCATTGGCATCTTTCCACGCCATTTTGTCGGATATTTGTATCCGGTGGCAGCATGGGACCTCCTACATGCCTGTCCTAACTTGGCCCTGGCGGGTTCATGTGAAACGCAACACGGACCCTCGTAAAGTTAAAAGCAAACCCCGACAGGCACCCACACTGAAACTTACGAGCTTTGTCTGTACACACTCTCATTCTCAACCTACTATTGGCGTATGCCATCTCTGTGTGAAAGTCGGCGTTCAAATAGGCCAATAAATTGCCTTTGGAGAGCAACTCGCATTCTTTGCATCTCTTGCAAAGTTTTGTTGGGCACATTTTGAGCCAATCGCCTGAGCTGCAAATGCCATACGATTCAATTTGTCTTAAAAGGATTGTTCATTACTCACCCTCATGTCGTTCCAAACCTTTAAGACCTTCGTTCATCTTCAGCACACAAATTAAGATGTTTTGGATGACATCCGAGAGCTTTCTGACCCTGCATAGACAGCAACACAACTGACACGTTCAAGGCCCAGAAAGATAGTAAGGACATCGTTAAAATAGTCCATGTGACATCAGTGGCTCAACCGTAATTTAATGAAGCTACGAGATTTTTGAACACAGAGAATACAAAAATAATGACTTTATTCAATGATTAAATATATGGACTATTTGACTTTATTCAATGATTTCTTCTCTTCCGTGTCAGTCTTTGACATACGTTAATGGTAGGGGTGGGCCATATGGCAAAAATATCATCCCAATTTATTTAGAAATATCACGACTTCATGATTTTATCACGATTCTTTGTCATGTTGGTTTTACTATTTTTTTTCTGAGAAGTGCAGCCAAAACAATTTCCCTATTATAAAGAAAAAGCCTTTCAAGGTTACAAAATATAAAAAAGATTGGTGGATATTTAGGCCAAAGTGGGCGAAGATAAAAATCATTGTCATTTATTTTATCTTTGTTATTAAAAATAAGAACAAAGATGAACATAATATACAAGTAAAACAAACAGTGCTTTATTTCCAGGTACAATAGGTGTATTTAGCAGAGCATTCAAGAAACTGAATGAACAAATGTAAAAATAAAAACTATATAGACTGATTCCTAAAGCAACCGTATTAAAGTTTTTCAGTCAAGAATAGTGTTTTTTTTATTTTTTTTATTAACGTTAAACTAATAGTTGACCCAAAAATTAAAATTGTCATCTGTCTGTCAATTCTGCCATTGTTTTATTTGTATACCATCATTTACTCAAAAGTTGTTTTAAACCTCAGTGAGTTTCTTTCTTCTGCCGAACGTAAATGCTATTTTGAGGAACAAGGAAAACCAAACAGTTGCTGATCCTCGGTGACTTCCATATTTTCCCTTCTATTAAAGTCAATGTGGACCAGCAACTGTTTGGTTACCCAGATTCCCCAAAATACCTTATTTTGTGTTCAGCACAAGAAAGAAATGGATACAGGTTTGGGACAACATGAGAGTGAGTAAATAATGACAGAAATTAAATTGTAGGGTGAACTATCCCTTTAATGACAGTCGGCTGCATGTTTAATACTGTCCCTTTAAGACCTGCACGCATCTAATATACAGTCACGCATTCGTTTGTCTCGGCTGTTTACTTTCATTTTAGAAATAACCAACTGAGTCTAAACATAAACCTTGTGTGTTTTGACAGTATTAGCGCAAAATATAACTTCGTTCTTCGTTCAGCTTTTTTGCATGCTCTTCTGAGAAAAAAAAGGTGCTGAGAAAAAAAACGAATTAAACATTTAGCGTGTGAATTTTAAACATTTAAACAGGTTTTCGTGCCTTAAAACACCAAATAATGTACTTTTGTGATTTGCGAATAAGTGCAGTGTCTTGTGAGAGTAAGGGGTGAATCCCATTTCTCTGAGAAAAAAAACGTCTAACCCCTTCCCCTTCGTCTTACCCCTAGCCCTTGTCCCTCGAAACCGAGTGGTAAGCTTTAAAACACGCAAATAATAGGGGTGAAAACATACCCCTATGAAATGAGACGCCACTTGGTTACTGTTACGTCATCATTTCTCTGTCTTACCCTTCCCCTTCGTCTTAATCGTCGCTAGCTGGCTGCTACGTCACCAGAGGAGACAAGCGTTGATCGCAAACTCTCCGTCTAAAATGTGTGTGGCCACTTTGATCTCAAACTCTCCGTCTAAAAGTGTGTGTGTGTCGATTGCGTGGGTTTTAGTGATCACCAGAGGAACAAGCGTTTTCTCTATTCAGAGAAACGCGGGACTGTTGTGCAAATCAGCAATGTAGTGTGTGTGTGTCGACGTTAGCGTGGAAAAATAGCGATTTTTTTAAAAACGCTTCAATTAAGAGCATGGTTGCAAATATATATGTAAGTTACAGGACTGTGTAGATCACAAAACAACCTGTCGTAATTTTAAATAAATTATTTAAGCCGAAAATACTCTCTGGCTGAAAGTGGCTGATCGCAGTGTGTTCTGGGTACTCCTTGGTTTCACAAAACAAAGTAATTTTAAATCAATTATAAGCTGGATGATCGTGAAAATTCTTGGTTTTAAGGGGTATCTACCCCTTCCCCTTAGCCCTACCCCTCGATCAAAATGAGAATTGGGAACAGCCCTTACCCCTTCCCCTCCACGTGAACGCGCAAAACTAAGGGGAAGGGGTAAGACAGAGAATTGGGATTCACACCCGAACTCTACCGCTGTGTTAACACTGATAAGGGGAAGGGGTGAATGTCACCCGAACTCTATGTCTGATGTGAATGTATGTTGTACAGTTTATTGATATGGCGGCGCCAGAACTGCAATGAAAGAGTGTGTGCTGTAGCACGATACTATGATATTTCTTCAAAAGCAGATCTTGGAAACATTTTTATCATCCACGATCAAAAATCATCATATCGCATAGCCCTAATTCATGGCAGTATACTACGACGCATGTGTGTGCATTCTTCTGCTTATAAACAAGGCACAGCACGATCAGCTTCCTCTGTAATACCGACATGGAAGAGAAGAAATTGTTGCATAGTCATTATTATTGTTTTCTTAGCACACACAATGTATTTTTGTAGCTATCATAATATTACGGTTGAGCCACTGAAGTCATACATATGTTTGGCCAATTTTCTAGCGAATGTTTTTTTTTTTTATCTCATAAAATGTCAGGTAATAAGTAAAGGGATACATAAAATTGCTTAAATTAAACATTTATTAATTAAATTTATCTTTAAATTATTGAAAATGAAACATTTGTTGGCAAACAAAGGTAATTTAATATTAAAATTAAAACATATTGGAATTGTTTTGTGATCATGCCTTAAAAAATAGTTATCATAATTTTAGTAGTTGTGTTTTTGTGAATTTAGTATTTTTTCATGTCATTACATTTAGACCATAAGAAAAAAATAGCATTTTTTTTTTTGCAATATTCTATTTTATTCATATTTAATTATATGACACTAGACACTAGGACTCAGTTAAAAAAAAAAAAAAAAAAAAAAAAAAAGGTCATGAATAGACATCAAAAAGCCAAAATCAATGGGCTTTTTTAAAATCACAAATCAATATTTAGGTTTCAAGATTTGTTTATACTAAATTTTGTTTACGGATGATTCTCAACTGTTATAAAATATATAACAAATGATTTGATATATAATTTTGTTTTATGCAATATGTGTGTAAAGATTTCCATAAACTGGTTTTCTCATTAAACCCAATGTATACACTATCTAATTTGCATATTAATGTGTTGCTGTTGGGACAGCATGTTGAAAAAAAATTGTCATAATGAGAGTAATAAATGGCCAGATTTTCATAATGATATCTAATGTTTCATAAGACAATTGATAATGTATTTTCCTATTCAATTGTTATGTCTCCCAAAATGCGTAATAAACATGCTTTTGGTCCTGGTGTCCTCTACAGTGGACATTAATGAAATTATGTCCTGTTTCATAACAGGAAGTCATATTTGAATTTGAAAACCCATATCATTTTCCTGAGATGTTGCTTTATGACAAACAATCTGAAAATGATTCAGATTTAAACAACAATTACAAAATATAATCATATTTCCATAAGGATGTAAAAATGTTAACTAAATGTAGCCATTTTTAAAGACCTAGGAGTGGCCATGGTGAAACTTCCAAACACAAAACAATTTAAGCTCAGATGAGATTTATTTGTCACATACACAATTATAATGAGGAGTGAAATGTGTTCTCTGCATTTAACCCATCCAAGTGGAGCAGTGGGCAGCCGACATTGCGGCGCCCGGGGAGCAGTCGGGGGTTCGGTGCCTTGCCCAAGGGTCTCACCTCAGTCGTGGACACTTCCTGCCAGAGCCGGGATTTGAACCCACAACCTTGGGTTACCTCGGGTTTCAAGTCCAACGCTCTATCCATTAGGCCACGACTGCTCCAATTTAGTATCTATATGAAGCCCTGAATGTGCTCTATAAAGGACATCCAGGCTTATAACTGTGACGTGAGGTCTCAGAGAAATAAGCTAAAATATAATGTCCACTACAGAGGCAAAAACGCCATAGCTGGGTCTCAGGAGGATATGATATCAGGATAGTTTTACTCAAATTGACAGAAAAACGCAGGAAAAAGTGGCTTGTAAACCTGCGTCTGCGGGCTGAGCGAGTTTTCTCTTCAAAAAGTTGGCAGACAGAGGGGGACATCACAGGGTTATCCGTTGTGTCAGAGGAATGTAATCTGCTTGCCGCACGAGGCAGAGTCACGTGTTGCTTGCAGACGCGCCTGTATATTAATCGGCCTAATTTGCAGCACAATCGGCTGATGACGATTAATAAAATAAAATGCCAAAAATCGACCGGTCAACCTCTAGTTTTAAGGCATAGGAGGCCATTTTTGTTATAGTGGGAATTAATACTATTTGGTTGTTTCAGTTTGTTATTTGCCCAATAAATGACTAACCTTTTTAGATAATTTTTTTTCGACAAATTCCTAAAATATTTGTTTTCTCTTTTATTATGATAGGTGGTCTAATAAATTAAGTACTGTGTGTGTACCATTCAGTTGGCACGTTTGTTTGAAAGACATTGGACAGAATGTGGAGTAGTGTGTTTTTTGTCAATAAAATGTGTTTTTTTATTTATCCGATTAATCGATTAATCGAAAGGCCAACTAATCGATTATCAAAATAACTGTTAGTTGCAGCTCTAATCATAGAATAAGGCGTGGAAATATCTCGAGCACACACCATTGAGACATGAATGGGAAGTTCACGTTTGGACCAAACAGTTAAACTGAGTTTGAAAACATTGCCTGAATCATTGTAATGGTGGCTACAAATGTCCCTGAAGATGAGTGGAGACGGCAATCTCATGGCTTTGTAGTTTAGTTGTGGAAGTCATTAAGCGAAGGCCTTTGGCAGCAGTGAAGGCCAAAAACAGTGTTTTGAATTGTTGCAGATATTGGCAGGCATTGTGAAGACTTGCATTTAACTCAAAATGTTCCGCAAAGACTCTGTTCATGTGTTTCTGACCTATATTTTTCGAGACCAAATTGCTGAGGAATGTCGCCAGAAGTCAGCTAAATCTGAGTGCGGATGAAATACGAAGCTTGTCAGATGTAATCAAGCTGATAGCCACCAGAGATCTGCCCGAACCGTTTCCATTGTCTCACTACCTCGCTAACTCACTCCAGCTCTCTCATGTTTTTCTCTTTCTGTCTCTGTCTGTGAGTGATATATGAATGAACAGAGACACCCCTGGTCTTGTTAAACCTTGTTTCTACCTCCCTTTCTTGAACGTACATGGAAACAATGCATATTTTAATTGCATTTTATTTGATGTTGTAGACCTCATAGAAGCAGGCTAGGTTAGATTCACTCACAATCACTCTATCATCTTCATTTACATTTCTTCTAGATACTTAAAGGTGCCATAGAATACATTAATACAATATTTTAAATTGTTATCTGATATCTACATAGAAGATATGTGGCTGGGTAAGGAAACTAATTCTCCAGAAACAATTTTACATGTCCATTTAGAGCCCTAGTATTTCTCCCCAGAATGAAACGGTCTGTTATTGGTTAATTTGGAAGGGTCCAAATCTCACAAGAAGGAAACACAGGTAAAATATATATTTCAATACTTTCTCATAAAATGTGACATCAGGGAGCCACTAATAATATGCTGGGCATTAAAACTGCTTTCAAATCGCATTTTACTTTCACTTTCGAGATTGCAGGAACTCTGTTTATATCATGGAGCAACAGTACTTGCCACACATTTCACAAGATCAGATGCTTGTCAGTGGTGCTCAGGATCTGTAAATCATTCGCCATCATCCTCATCTCTCCTTACTCTGTTTGTGTGGTAAGTGAAATCTTATGTACTGTAACAGGCTACAGCTAACAAGGAGCTAACCATGTCCCTTTAGTGGCTCGTGTTATTTTATTAGAACTAGGGCTGCCACTAACGACTATTTTTATTTCGATTAATCTAACGACTAATTTATCGATTAATCTAAACGGTTCATTTTCCACAAAAAAATCAAACATTTTATTTTGAATATTTTATTAAATCAAATTAAATCCTTTTAAAACAAAAGTAAAGTGCAACAGAGTGCAAGAAGCAAGTATCCATCTCATCGTCCAAATCACTGAAATCAGTTCAGTATTATAGTGTGAGAATGACAACATATCCACGTGTTCTAGTCTAATAATACAATTATAATCAAAAAACACTTTAAAGGAGGATTTAGCAGAAATATTATTTTCCAGAATTTATTTAGGTGATGTCAATGTTCATTATTTCTAACAAAAAATAAAGGAAGAAAATCCAGAATTTCCAGAAAACAGAATTTGGTACAGATAAAACTGTAAAACTTAATTAGACAGGCTTTTTGATTAATATATTTTAATTGAACCATTAAAATGGAGTATAGAAAAATTTTAATGGAACAAAATTAATTTGTAAATAAAACTGATTTCATAGGGCCCTACAATTACAATATTTTTTTGTGGTAATAAAAATAGACAAAGTTAACAATAACTTTTAAAATGACAAAGTGCAAATATAATAGCAATGATTCAATAATAATTAGTTCAAATAAAGTATCAAAAGCAAGAAATCATATGGTTTTATTGAACAAATCTGTTAAAATACATAAACAATAGAGCTAATATTCATTACACCACAAATGCCTGCAGGGGGCGATGGCCGCCTGATAATTATTTCTACGCATTACTGCGATATCTAATCCTTGTTTAATATTGACCAAGCACCATTTAATACAAATATCCACTTAATCTTTAATATTTGTCCATTTCTTTAGGACAGAAATGTTAATACCTCTGTAATTAGATGAAATGTTGGACATCAAAACGTGTAAACTCAGAGTGTTTTGAGCTTTTATTTTGAAATTGCCATGTATCCTGTGTTTGTGTAGATTTAAAACAAATCTGATGAAATGTGCACATTTTGTTCCCAGATGAACGTTATAATAAACACAAACTTACAACAACATGCAGAGAAGGAGTTTGAGATGCTCCACATGTAAATGATAACAGTTTTGTGGTGCTTACTGTGAACGGAGCCGCTGTCAAATTGACTTCAATCATCAAAACTCTAATTATAACATTACAAAATGCATGCTGAATTATTAGTAGAACGCTCCTATTATAATCAATAAAACACTGCTACACTGCAAGGTTAGTTTCAATTCCATATATATTTGTCTAAACAAATTTAAAGAGTTCACTAAAAACAGTTGTTTT
>CM049809.1:19738281-19890781 GCA_027422405.1 Ptychobarbus kaznakovi
GTGTGTGTGTGTGTGTGTGTGTGTGTGTGTGTGTGTGTGTGTGGTGCGTGCGTGCGTGCGTTGCGTGTGTGCTGTGCGTCGGTGCGTGTCCGTGGCGTATTGCGTGCGTGGTGCGTGCGTGCGTGTGTGTGTGCATAGTGTAGAACAACATAAATTACAACTTAAAGCTCCATTTACAAATTACTTATTGTGACTAATTGTGGTACAACAATCGCAGTGCTCTTAAAATCTTATGAACAATACATTTTGTTGCTATATACATATATACACACTAATTAACAGTGTTCCTTTGGAATATATGTCACAGATTCAGAATAATAGAAAAATATTCAGGCCAAACATTATAATGAAATGATTGTGAAAACAGAAAGTTTCCCATGCAGAATGACACAAAAGCAGTTATGCGCATGATGATGTGTTTTAAAGCAACATCACTTTTTATAATTACAAGTGAGCGTCGCTTCATGGAAAGCTTTGAGAACAAAATAATGTGACGTGACATGACTGCTGCAGCGGAAGAGAGAGCTTCTGTCAATGTAAAATCAAAAATGTCATATACTGTCTGTACAAAAACATTGATGTGTTCTTATAATACTTTGTTATACTTATTGAGCTTAATAGTAACATCCATAATCCAGAGTATGAGACTTGGATTGGCCCTGTCTGACTCTGATCTGACAAAAAAGCCAATATAATACTGAAATCACTGCTTAATGAGAAAGAGGAACTGATTCGTGTGTCCATGCTGTAGCTCTCTCTGCTGTCAGTCGCCATCACAAGCCCGGCAGGGACAGTTCTAGGTAACGCATGTTAAACAGACGGATGAGAGAGAGACGTCAGAGTCATGCCGCCTGATGCATGTCAGTGCTGTATCAGTGTTCGGCCAGTAACACTCGTATCAGTCATTAAAGAAACAGTAGATGTGTTCTCAGAATAATGTCAGGAGAAGCTATCATTAAACATCTGCTGCTTCTATGCCTTCTGCATACAATAATGTCATAAGAGCAAGTCACTAAAGAGAAACATTTTCAAGCAGCTTTTATGGCAGAGTGCCTTAAAGCAATGGTTCACCTAAACATAAAACATTTTCTGAATATGTACTCACCCTCTGGTCCATTCAAGACGTAGATGAGTTGTTTCCTCGTGGCAACAGAAAGAGAGATTTAGCATTACATCACTTTTCTCAGCAATGGATCCTCTGCAGTGAATGGGTGCCGTCAGAATGAGTTGATAAAAACCACAATAATCCACAAGTATATCCATAAATAATGTTTTATGAAGTGAAAGGTTGTGTGTTTGTAAAAAGCAAATCCATTCATAAGGCGTTTAAACTGTTGCTTTTGGCTGAAGTCCATAATCCATAGGGCTGGGTTTTGACTCTAATGTCCCGATTCGATTCTCATTCACAAGCTTGCGATTCGATTCAATATCAATTATTTTGGATATATATCAAGTACACACGCAAAATTTTCTCAAGGAAAAACAAAACTCTTAACTAATGCTGTAAAATATACATGAGAGTCAGTTGTACACTATAATACTATAATACTATACTACTACACTATAATATTGAAAGTTAAAACTGACAGATTGTTTAGGCTTTACAGCTGCTTAAATTACATTTAATGAAGTTGTTTATAACAAAAGTTCTAATTACATAATATTTCTACTTCAATTCGTTTTTTTAAATAGAAACATTTCAATGGTGGCTGTCATAATAAATATAGGCTAAATTATACATTGAAGAACAGTAAAAGTTATAATGAATCTTATATGGTGCATATATTTAGTAAAATGCTCCTCTCTAGAGTTTATTTTTCTATGAAACTAATGAGTTTATGGTCACCAAACATGTTTTTTGCTATTCATAGGATGGATGTTGTCCTTCAACGCTCTGTCCATTAACTGAAAACAGGCTAGACTAATCGAATCGATATCGTTACGTAAAAAGGAGAACCGATTACATTCGAGATATTTGATATCGAGATATTGATATTTTTACCCAGCCTTAAAAATCCATAATAATGCTTCCTTCTGAAAAACTCCATCCTCTGCTGTCCTCTCACAAAATCCCCCCACATATTAGTTTAGAGCTGTTTTGAACTGTATTCACTTGTAAATGGTGCTTTATCTGCACATATTTCTCTCCTGGTTTAGACCAGATGACTTTCTCCACTGGAGAATACTATGAATAGAGGACACGTATTTTAGCTTGTTTGAAATCAAAAACATCTTGATGGATTTGTGCTTTACAAACACACTTTACAAGCCGCTTATTTATGGACTGGAGTGGTGTGGATTATTGTGATGTTTTTATCAGCTGTTTGGACTCTCATTCTGACGGCACCCATTCACTGCAGAGCATCCATTGCTGAGCAAGTTATGTAATGCTACATCTCTCTTTCTGTTGCAGTTTATGTAGAAATAAACTCATCTACATCTTGGATGGCCTGAGGGAGAGTGCATTTTCAGCAAAGTGTCATTTTTGGGTGAACTATTCCATTAATCTTGACTTGGAAATTGGCGGTGGAAAGATGGTTTGCATTGCAGGGTGTGAAAATATACTTGAGAGGGTGTTGATGGTTATTGTGGTTGAATTATACTTATTGAGGATGCGGATCTCTGTGGAAAACGACACGATTTTTCAGCCTTGTCATCTGTTATGCACTAAAAGCTGCAGACAGAAGTTTTATTCACTCTCTCACATTCTTCATACAGCAAAAATGAAATAAACAGTGCACAGAGTCACAACACTTGTTTTTGTAAATGAGAAGCATTTCTATATGAGCAGAAAACAAGACAATCGTATCAAGCAGTGATGCCAGTGTCCTGCTGTGTGACTAAACCTGTTTGAAACTTAACTTTTCAGATTCTTCTGTGATTATTTTTGTACGTGTAGCTTTTATGACCTCATGTTGGCTATATTAGTCAAAAGTTTGGAATGATTTATTTATTTATTTAGAAGGAAGTCTTTAATGCTCACCAAGGCTGCGTTTATTTGATCAAAACATCCTTCTAAATGATTCTAATGTACTGGTTTGCTGATCAAGAAACATTTCTTCTTATTATTAATGTTGAAAACAGTTGTGCTGCTTAATATTTTTTGTGGCAACTGATTGTTTTAAAGTTAATATTCTTCAAATAATCGTGAAAAAAAGTACATGGTCTCCTGAAAAAGTTTGAGCAAAAAAATGTTTCTACATTGATAATAATAATATGAACCATTAATAATAATTGAGCACCAGTGATAATTAAGCAGCAAATGTGCATATTATAATAATTTCAAAAGATCATGTGACACTGAAGACTGGAGCAATGATGCTGAAAATTCAACTTTGATCACAGGAATAAATTACATTTTACAATATATTCAAATAGAAAACAGCTATTTTAAATGTCAAAATATTTCAGAATATTTCTATTTTTACTGCATTTTGCATCAAATAAATACAGCATGTGAGACCTTTTTCCAAAAAAATTATAGAAAAATTATACTTCAAACGTTTTTTCAGTAGTATAAAATAAAGGCTACCTTTCCAAAAATATATTGCATGATCATTTCAAATGAATTAGTGAAGTAAAATGTGATTCAGTTGTGAAAAGAAGAAATTGTGACCATTTACAATGCAAGATATACATTTGGACACACTATATAAGTGGCCAAAATTGCTTAAACCTAATATTTTCACTTTAAATTTGGACAAAAGTTAAAGAATGCGTTATTTCTAAACATCTATTATATATATTGTCCAGGCAGTTTTTCTATATTTGCTGATGTCGGTCTGCACATGATGTTCCATATTCCGTATAACACACTACATTTCATGAACTGTGGTTATGCCTGTTTGTCTTCGTTTACCTTGTACCATTGGCATTGGTCTTTCTCTGCGCACAGTCGAGTCGCCGCGTTCTGCTTATCAAATGAAAGCGCAGTGACGTAGAGTTCCCGCTGTTTTGATGATGCCTGACCGGTCCATAGCCTTGGCATTCACTACAGTCTGTGCGCAGCTCTCGCTGGAGATTCCTCCGCTGCTCTGACTGACTGATGCGCTCGCGCTCGGGACAGGGGCACCGGCACGCGCACAGCGCACAGCGCTCGGGCTTCTGGGCACGCAGGATAATATAGGAACATAAGGCTATTTAGTGATCGGGTTTCTTCTTGGAGGAGTGGCAGAAACCCAGTGCCTTCTGAAAATATTGGGGTAAGTGTGCGCATTTCAACCTTTCCATTATAAATCAATGTGCTTAATATAAGCCGATCCGATTTCATCCTCTAATTTGCTTCTTAGCAGCATAGTTTAACGTTTCGCGGTATTAAAATCAAATTCACTTGTAGTTAAACGACACGAAAAAAGACTTAAATCAGTAAACAATAATAGTGCATGGGCTCCACGGGGCATGTGCAAGACGTGAAAAAGTGCACAAGCTGCACGATGTGGCGTGAATGTGTATTTGAACTAGTTTGATTCGCTAACATTAGAATGTTTACTTGCAGACTGTTTGTTTAGATTGAAATGCATTGAGCGCCGTGCTGTTTATTCAGCTACACGAATTGTTTGCTCACTCCTCCAGAATGCATGTTAAAGGCAATGTAGTAGAATTAATGCTCGTGTCTCTCCGCGACTGTGTGGGGAAAATAGCTCAAGATAAGGTGTCTTTGAAGATAAAATAACCCATTTATCTCAGGTGGCTCGTGACGTCGCGGAATGCACGCGCATGTATTGCGCATCTGTTCGCGCGCTGGCTTTCCTTTTTATTTGTATCTCTTTTTTTACAGAATGATCCACCGGTTACTCAAAGGTTTGTTTAAAGACATTTAGTTTGAGCCGTGGGAAGCGTGTAAAGCAGCGGTTCTCCTTTCACCTCAGTCTCTGACCTAAACGGTCAACGGGGTCATTTTAAAACTAACCGTGACAGCGGAATGAATTATTCAAAGCGAAGTGTCATTACAGTCTTAAACCTCATTAACCAGATCAAATTAAAGATGAAGCGTCGCCCGGTTTGACGGAGCAGGTGCCAGAGAGAAAGAACCGTCTATGGTCACGTTCTGTCCCAAATCTCTACAAATCTCGGAATCATTAATTTAACATGGTAACTGTAATATATTGCGTGTGTTTGTGTGCAAGCACGTCCCATCGCTTACATTTGTTTAGATTTAAGCAGTGACCGAACTGACGGACTTGAAACCGGTGCTGTACGCATTTTAATGTAAACTGTTTTTTATTCGACAGATATAACTCAAATATATGTCGTGACATAATCATCCTGTCTCTGTGACAGTTCTGGTCTCTGTAAACAGAATAAAAGAGTCAGGTGAACGTCTCGCGCTTGTACAGCCAATCAGAAAGGTGTACCGCCTGTCAATCATTTTGGATGTTCAGGTTTGTTGACATTTCTTTGGAGACTCGTTTTTTACGGTTGCATAAATTTGGGCAATTACATTCATTGTTAATTTAAGAGATGCTTATCTAAATCGAGGGCTTAGTGTGTGTAGCAAATAAAGGAGTGACATTACTTCAACCGATATATTAATTCACGTTTCATTAATTTGTTTTTCCATTAGTTATGGTGAAAAACAGTCTAATTCGTAAGCAATTTTACAGTCAAATTAAAGCACATAAACTCCAGAAGTATATGTTCATATCAAATCCCTGCATTTGCATAAAGTTCAACTATTCTCATCCTTGTCATGTGTCCACATCCTCTCGCCAAAGGTCACTGTTTGTCTTGCCACGAGAAGTCACCAGCTCTCGATGCAAATTGAGTTCACTGCTGGTGTAAACAGGCTTAAAACAGCATTTGCATTCACTTCCCAAAGCTGTGATTGACAGCCTGGGAAAATATAATTCACTTTTAACAGGTCATCATGAGCAAAACGCACACAAGAGTGTGTATTTCACACATGTACTCTATATTTAATCGTGTTTCACTTTACGCACCATTACTGCCCTCCGGCTATACAATGTTTACAGCTTTTCTGTTGATAAATAATAAAGAGCGTTCACGTAACCATCGACACGGTTCCCATAAAGACTGGAGCTTCGGTGTAGCTCAGGCCCACGACACATCCAAACGCATCAGGCAGCTGCGCTCATGTCCTCAAGGGATCATTTGAGGATTTTTAACATCTGTTTTCATTCAGCTGCGAAGCAATCACAAGACTGGGGCATTTGATAGCCGTCAAATGGCATTTATGGGTTCGTGTCATAACTCATTGCATTAGAAGGAGAAAGAGTTCAATCTGACACGAGCTGCTCAAATAAGTGTCTGCTGTCTTGAAAATGCTACAAATAGTAATGGTTTTACAGTAAACATAGCTAAAATTGTGACGTCTCGAGCAATGGGAAAGCATGTCTCTTGAGGGGATCTTTCTTTTCATATGTATTATATTTATGTGCACCAAACAAATGTGTGCAGAGACCCTGTTGCTTAATTCAAGACATCAATACCAAGGATAACTTCACACAGAAAGCGTGTTTGTGTTTAAAAACATGTCAATGTTTCTATTTAAAAATACATTTTTGCATTTAAAAACTAGTCTTTTAAAGCTTGCAACATGAGTGCAATGGTTAAAGGCATCATCTAGCACGTGCATTGGCAAAGCAGTGCAAAAGCGAAGCAAAAAATGCAATTTCGTATGAATGGCGCCTTAAGGAGAAAATGCAGACTCGCCATTAGACTAAAGGAACTGACTACACAACTCAAGCTGACCCTTCATGCAGGGCTTGCTTCACTAGAGCAATTCACTTCCGCCTGTCTGAATATTCCTGGAATTCATCATTATAACTCATGAGATGCTTCATTTGTTTTAGATATAATCCTGCTGCAAGCGGTTTTATAGTGATGGTGAAAAATGGCAAAAAGTATAGAATAGATGATGCCTATGCTTTACATTGTGTCCTCTGTACATTGTGAAGTGGTATCTTTTCCATGTTAATCATAATTTTTATCTTGTGGTTTCTATTTCTGTGACAGCTCAATGAGTATCTCGGGTGCTTGTTTGTTTTTTGTGCAATATTCAAATATTATAATTTGAGTTTGAATATATTTTTGCATGAAAAAAGCTGGACCTGAGCAGAGCACAAACACACGGCTGTCTCGCTCATTCACACTAATAAATGTGACTAGGGGTAATTTACTTAAAATCTTGAAAATAAAACGAATAAACTGTGAACAAGTCAGTCATCATATTTGTAAATCATGTTAAAAAAAAATTTTTTTTAATTAATTATGTATTTGTTTCGTCACATTTTGTTGTGAGTGCACAACAACAGTGTTGGCTCCGCCCACATGCTCTTCTGATTGGCTGTGATTTGTCATTGATTTTTTTGCATCTTGTACCTTCATCTGGTGTTGACAGAAAAATTGCTTGTCATTGAAGTTGGACACAGTATTTGAGTCACATAGCCAGAAATGAACAATTATTGATCATATTGACAAGCTAAGCTCAAAATGAACTAAACATGACTAAGAAAGAACTGTGTTTTGTCATTAACATGGCAGCCCTGGCTCTCGATTTGCCGAAGTGTTGAAAGAAGGGATTTGAATTACGTTTTTCTCATTTTCATCAATCAAACCACACATTACAGCAACACAATTGCTCATACGTTCAGCTATTTTGAGCGTTTAAAGCTAAAAGATTCCTCAATGCTCTCAGGCAATCTGAGGCCAAAAGATATTCATAAACATTTTAGGTGAATATAGGATGACATCCCAAGAGAGCTCCTCAGAACGAAGCAGTTAAGCCTTCTGATGCTCAAGTGTTTGTCTTCCTGGATGGAAAGCTTATGTCGTTTGCTTCATGACCTCGAGGAAAGCCCAGCAGAACCAGTCTTTCTCAGGGGTGGCTTGAGTACACAGTTGGATTAGTGAGAGAAAAACATGGAATAAAAACACGTTCGCACAAGTCATAAGTCACAGTAGTGGACTAGTAACGGTTTTAGATTGTATTTTCTTGTTTTGACGTGTTTAGCTTGTTCACAGCATGCTGTGTTCCAGCTGTTAGACAGTTTGTAGCCCTCTTTGAAATGTTACAACCGTGCACGTCATGTCACATGCGTCACATCTCAAGCTGTTTTTCGGCGTTCTGCCACGAGTTTTGTGTTTTAAATCAGTTAAAAGTAGTCCAGACATTGAGAAACATGTCTCGTCTTTGCTCTCTTCCATTCTGTTGAACTCAAGACATTTTGAATGCGAGAACAAGTCAGGTATCATTCGGATAAACCACAGAACAAATTATTTTGTAAGAAGCTAGTTTTAACCATCGCTAATGTGTTTTACAGTCGATTACAGAAGGCGCTAGATCTTGAAATCTTTTATTATAGATAATATAGAATAACTCAAGTTTTGAGTTTACACTGGCAACGGTTCATCATTTAGTGTCATGTCATTTTGACCCCCTATTTTATTTTGTCAGCGAAACACAAGAAGACATCTTAGGAGGAATGTTTTTAAGAAAGTTTATGATGATTTATACTGCAAGCCCCTAAATGACAGAAAACACAGTAAAAGTGTCTACTTAAACTTTTCGATGCTTTTATGTCGTAAAACTGCTTTCAAAGTCTTACATTTTGTGGCTCCCAAATGACATTTGTGGTTGTTGTTTTTTTGCTTTGATTGAACATTTTTAATGGTGATTTAATTTAATGAACAGGTCGTTTAATGGTCCTTTATAGTGCTTTTTGCTCTTTGTGAGGTTGACAGTATTAATCACTGGCCATTTAAATACAAAAGAGCAGGCCAAAATCTCACAATTGAGAGAAAATAGTTGAGAGTTTGGAACAGCATGAGAGTAAGTAAATGATGACAGAATCTATATTTCTGAGTAAACTATCCCTTTCACATGCAACTCGGTTGTGGTCACACAATTAACCCTGACCAGGGACCAACCGCTGCTGCCAGAGATGGAGAGCACGTACATTCTGCTGGGAAAATGTATGAACAAAATACGGGTTCATTTATAATCCAAACAAAAGAGGTTCATTTGTCTGCGTTCAGGGAGAATATGGCGCTCTGATAGAAATGCTCTGGAGCAGAAGACTGCACACTGTAGGATTGGCCGTGGTGTTTCATCCTTAATGTATCCCCAGTAGTCAATTCATCTTGACAAATTTAATTAAACAGTCCATGTTATTTTCCTTCCTTTTTACTGTCGTTATCTACAAATGTCACTTGCTTCATTTTATTCACACATCCAGACTTCTAAAAGTTGCTAAGCCTTTCTAGCTCTTCTTCAGACCTAATGTTTTTCAGGAAGAAGCAAATAAGACGTTAGTTATAGAGTGCAACGGTCAGGTTTTGGACGTAAACGCATTCTTTTGTCTGCAGGGAAGTTTATTTTTAACGACAGACCCACTGTGAGTTCTGAGGTTGGTAATCAATGGTAAATGCTTTTGTTGAAGCCATCCATTTACACTAATTCAACTTTAAAAAAAATTATTGATTAAAGGGATAGTTAACCCAAAAATTACAAATTACCTTTCTCACATCTTGCCCGCATGTCATTTCAAACCTGTATAAATGTATTTCTTCTGCTGAACACAACAGAAGATATTTTGATGAATGCTGGTAACCAAACAGTTGACAGTAGCCACTGACTTGGAAAAAAATACAATGGCTACCATTAATTGTTTGGTTACCAACATTTATATGTATGCATTTAGCAGACACTATTATCCAAAGTGACTTTCAGTGCATAGAGGCTATAATTTTTTTCGAGTATGTGTGTTACCTGGGAATCGAACCCACGACCTCTTGCGCTGCTAACGCAATGCTCTAACCACTGAGCCACAGGAATCATCAACAAAAAAACTGTTTTGTGTTTAGCAGAAGAAAGAAAGTCATACAGGTTTGGAACGACGTGAGGATGAGTAAATGAGGATCATTTTCATTTTGGGGTGAATTATTGCTTAAAAAGCTAAATTTGTTGTAAAAAACTGCATTACCCATGATTCTGCACAGAAAAGTTCACCAATCAAAGTGTCATTTCAAGCTGAAAATACGTAAACATAAAATACTTAAATTTGTATATGTGCATATTTTGCAATACATTTAAAATATATTGTTCTTGTTGATATAACCGTCAATTTCAAAATAATAATTGTATATTTCTTCTTCATTTGATTGTCATTTGCTTCATGGGATTGTAGTTCTTTCCCTCATTAAAGCCATTAAGTTTCCTACCTTTGTCTTTTTGTCTAATGTTCTAATATTGTTTTGCTTCAAATAAGAGACTGTAATGTTGTGATTCACCTCATAGCTGGTTGGCTTGGTTCATGGCTTATAATGGTTTAACAAAGACTTTTTATTTTTAAATCTGGATGAAAAAAAAAAAAATGCTTCTGGAATCAATCCATCTGAAAAAGTGGAGAGACACTAATGCACTCTGTTGAAAAGATGTTAGACTCAGTCGTTGTCTCTCTCTCTCTTTTTCCACAGTAATTTCCAATCATCTGCCATGTTTGGGGGGTCTGAGTCCGCGGACACACAGGACGTCAAATCTGAGAGCACCCTTGGGTCCTTTGTCTCCGCCTGCAGGAAGGTGTGTGTGTGTGTGTGTGTGTGTGTGTGTGTGTGTGTGTGTGTGTGTGTGTGTGTGTGTGTGTGTGTGTGTGTGTGTGTGTGTGTGTGTGTGTGTGTGTGTGTGTGTGTGTGTGTGTGTGTGTGTGTGTGTGTGTGTGTGTGTGTGCGTTGTGTGTCGTGTGTGTGTGTGTGTGTGTGTGTGTGTGTGTGTGTGTGTGTGTGTGTGTGTGGTGTGTGTGTGTGTGGTGTGTGTGTGTGTGTGCGTGTGTGTGTGTGTGTGTGTGTGTGTGCATGAGCGCAAACACTTCCAGCTACACCAAAGTTATCTAGTTAGTGTGCAGTCGGTTTCTGGCCCAAGGCGCCAAGTTCACCATATGAGCTCTTGTGGTTGAGCAGGAGCAAAAATCTCATGCTCCAATCACAGTGTGATTAACATGAAGCCGTTCTGATTGGCTGACTCTCCCACCTGTCCAGGGAACAGAGACTGTGGCTTTTTGCCATCAGCACTTTTTACTCTGTAGGCAGCCGCAGTACAAGTCAGGTTACATTAGCTGATGCTCTGCCAGCGTGAGCGAGAGTGTGACAGAACAGGCAGCATGATTAATCCAGTATCTCTCTTGTCTTCTAGCTCTTTTAACGTTTGTCTCATTCAGCCAAGCGCTTTATTAGTGGATGGGTCTTAGAGGAAAGCGGCCCCTGTGGGAGCAGATGCCGGATCAGGGGAAGAGGACGTTACAATAGCGTGACGCTGTATTAATCAGTTTCATAGCTCTCATAGGAGCTAGTAGTGAGATTAAGGTGGATGGGTCATTATTGATGGGAATAGCACAGGGGTCCACAAACTGACTGAAATGTGAGGACGGGACTTTTTTCTGTGTTCCTGTTTTTATTTATTTTTATCACTTTGCCTTAACATCTAGATGCAATGCTATTTTTACTGATACTGACACAGCTTATTTTTATTTTTAAGTGTCCAGTAGTTGTTATGTAGAATGTATATTAATTGTTTAATTTGTTTTATTTCTACTTTTGGACATAAATAAATAAATAGGCAGACTGATGAATTATTAGGTATATTCAACACTATCTCACGGTCAATGTGTACGTATTTTATGAGGTGGCTAATTCGTACAAATTACCCACCCATCGTAAAATATGTACGAACTGCCGTGAGATTGGTGGTAATATGCATTATTAATACAAACAGAAATGATTAAATTACAATAATATGCATTTAATAAAAGAAAAATTAATAAATTAATTCTAATAAAAAAAAAAATAAATTATTAAAATAAAATAAAAGATATCATAAATTAATATTATAAAATTATGTATAATATATTGCTATTTGTACATAATAATTTAATAAATGCAACCATAATTATTAAAAAATAAGTGCTAGATAAGAATGGATAGATAGATAAACGACAGACAGACAGACAGACAGACAGACAGACAGACAGACAGACAGACAGACAGACAGACAACAGACAGACAGACAGACAGACAGACAGACAGACAGACAGAACAGACAGATAGATAGATAATAATAATTATAAGATAATTAAAGTATTATTAATAATAACATAACAATTGTATTATTATTATTATATAATTATTATCTCATTATTTTTACTTTTATTTTAATTATGTTTAAAAATATTATGTCATAATATAATAACAACTACAATATTAATAATAAATAATTGTATTATTATAATATATTACTTTATATAATTCCGTTATATTATTGAATCAGTATGCATTTAATAATTTATATAATTTATATAGTTTATTTATATAGTTTTTTTTCTGATTAAAATGAAATAATTGCTATAATTAAATGATGTTGTTGTTTTCTTCAGCTTTGTTTTGGGCTCTGTCTAATCTAAAGCTGCTACTTTAAAGACTTACTTAAATCAATGTTGGTCGTATTGGTAAACTCAATATTGAAAAAAATCATCTTTATTTCCACACATCTCATATCTAAATAAAAGAGGCTGCGTATCGACGAGGAAGGATTGCTGTGAGAGGTCATTTCATTCGGCAAGCACATGCGATTAACTTCATTAATAAATGAAGCTGCCAAATAACATAAATACATATTCATCTCTCTCGCGTGCTAATGATTACCCATCTGCCGAGGGTTACTCATTCCTGTAATGGCATATTAGCTCTGTCAGTAGTTTAACCACGGTGAACCGTGACGCAACTGTCCCTGTGACCCTGTCATATGGTGGACTGTGCCAGGAAAACAGTCGGTACAGATGGCACACACAGCAAGGGCACAGAAAATACACACATGTACTCACACATAAAAACACACACAAACACCCACAAACTCTGATTAAACGAAGTCAACACGGGTGTGCGCGCACACACACACACACACACACACACACACACACACACACACACACACACACACACACACACACACACACACACACACACACACACACACGCGCACACACACACACACACACACCCACAAACTCTGATTAAACGAAGTACACACGGATGTGCATGCAGACACACACACACACACACACACACACACACACACACACACACACACACACACACACACACACACACCCACAAACTCTAATTAAACGAAGTAAACACGGGTGTGCATGCACACACACACACACACACACACACACGCACGCACGCACACACACACACACACACACACACACACACACACACACACGAGTCACACACACACACACACACACACACACACAGGGACTGTTTACTGCTTAAACACACACTGAGATAATCAATGCTTACAGCCACACTGATAATGAATCAAACTGAAGGTTACGCACTAACAGAGAGAGTTTGTGTTTGTTTTTTTGTCTCACGTACCAGTAGTAGTGCTAATTCAATTAGAGCTTTATATTTTTAACAAACATTTTCAGTTTGCATCTGTTTGTGCTTGAGTTGAGCACATGAGCCTACGCTTCTAAGCTCATGTTATGAAATATGACATGTTCACTGACAGGCCACACACTCAACTTTTCATTAATAATCTATAACAGTCCATTACTGACATGGCTGCTTGGCTGTGCAGTTGGTATGTTACACACCAAGTGACTGCATGATTGCCAGCAGTATGTGTTAAATATTCATATGTACAGTATATTATGATAATAATTTACCAATCACCACAGACAAAGGTCAAAGCTTGCTTGTCCCGATAGGTTAGTATGCTGAATATTTGATTGAGAAAATACAATTTAAGAGAGAATACAATTTAAGTAAATGTAGATTAGTTGTGGAGTCATTTGGACAGTGTGGCCTCTTAGTAATCCTAGTATTGTCATTTGTCTTGGGCGATCTGATCAGTAGAAAGTGCTAAATACAGGTGTAAATGTAATTTGAGAAAGTCAAAGCACATTCAGAGGTGATTGTGCATGATACACGTGGCCACTTCACATTTGTAGTGTAAACGCTAATGTGTCCTGAAGACTCCCAGAGTCCCAACGGCCAAGGCCTGCTTGCTCAAACTAACACATTAACATCATGCCGAAGGGTTTAAATGGAGGACTGGGAGTGCTGTTCAATTCATTATTCAGTCATTTAAAACAAATCATTAAGTTAATTTATGTTTAAAAATTTATTAAAATGCACAAATAATGTAATTGAAACATTAAAATGTGCAGATACATGGAAGAACATTGCTGTTAGGGAGCATGAATAGTAGAGTAGTAATAAAGTGAAGAATATTAAGAAAACATTTTAATGTTCAAATGTGCATGTTTTATATTGTTGGTATTTTATTTTATTCATAATTATGTTAAATTATGATGATAAATAAAATATTTTTTTGTAAAATAGGGGACAACTGTTGGTGATTTTTTAATAAATGTGTTAATTAATGACCAGTATGTGATGTGATTGACTTTTAAGAGTAATTCTTATCCTTTTGGTTGTACTTTATTTTAAGGTGTCCGTGTTACAGTGTAATGAAACATTTAAGTACTGAGTGATATTTATTAACTAAATATGTACTTACTATATGTTAGGGTTAGGATTAGGGTTTGGCTTAGGGTTACCTGCATGTAATTATGCATAATTTATTGCTATTATAATAGTAAGTACATGTAACAAGGACACCTTAAAATAAAGTGTTGCCATCTTTTTTTTCTTTTTTTTTTATTAACATTATTTTTTAAAAATTACATACTCTTATAAGAAATTATATAGGCATTGGTATTGTTAAAATGTAAAATGTTACAAAACAATACTTTTAAAACTCAGTATTGTGTCAAATTAAAAAAGTAACTGACAAACTGACAAATGGATTTTAACATTTAAAAACTGCATCTAAAATTAAGTTATTTTAGTGTTATTTTATAATTAAATAATAATTTAAACATTAATTAAAATTATTAAATATGTCTACACATTTGAAAATTGAAAAGTGATTTAATAAAAATATTAAATAAACAATTTTACCTTAAATATAATTTATTATTAATTAATTAATGAATAATGTATTTATTTATTTATTAAAACATTTTAATTGATTCGACATTTAAGACTTCATTTTACATTTAAATGGCACTTGTCCTCCATAGTTTTAAACTTTCCAGCTAGATATGAATTTTCAACCCAATTCAATTCAAAAATGTGTCTGAAATAAACAAAACATTATTTACATTGGCATGAAATGCCATGAAATCTGAGACCGTTCTTGATAAATCACACATGGGAACTCCACACACTTTATGTGCAATATTAAAAATTGCCTACAGATGTATTGGCTGACCACATATAAGCAGTTAACCCGATACGGATGTAAAGTGATCTGTGAGTTCAAACATGTATTTTTCAATGCTTTGCCTCAGTCTGAAAGAAGTGTGTGTTTGTGTCAGGTGTTGTGCAGTAACAGTGTTCTGGACTCGTCGGAGTACTGGCTGAAGAACGATAAGGTGCTCTGCAGAATTGGGCTCCTGGAGGACCCGCATGATGGCGGCTGCCCTACAGTGAGTCTCTCTCACATATCACACTCTCAGAAGTGCTGAAATCATCTACACACATATGTCGGATCCATAACGGTGTGTGTGTGACTGCGTGGAAGTGCGGTGGCATTTATATTGTGTTCAGCCTGCCACTGATAAATGTGCTCTTGATTGGGGTGATAATGTGGAATGATGTTGGCTATGGCAGAATAATATATGCAGTAATTCCCTGAACTGAGAGAATACATTTAGCTGCACACGGATGACAGCTGCACTAACTGTAGGATGGGATAATTAGAGTCTAATGACAGATTTTATACCTCACTTTACTTTAATGACAATTTCTTGTCTCGTGTAAATGACGGCTCTGCACACATCTCGATGTGCATAACATTATGCCATGATCACGCTAGCATTTCTGCTCTTGGGGATGAAACGCTACCTGTCTGATTATCTGCCTAATGCTAATTTTATGGAAATTCAGCGCTAGGATTGTTCAGTGTCGCAAGTCTTTCCTTAATTGTTGTTAGGTCTGGAGCATTTTACTAGAGTTCAGCTAACTGAAATTAGCCATTTAGTTTGGGAGACGCAGCAGACTTCTTTAAAAAATAGTGTAGGCCTACGATACTCAATTCTGATTGACTAGAATGTGTGCGTTATTTCAGCATCCGTTTATTTGTGGCAAAACTACTAAACAAAAATATCATGCCTCCTCACTGACAGCTGTCAGTTTTGTAGAAAAACTGTAAACAAATTAATCTAGATTTAAAAAAATGTCAACCTATTGCAGACAACTTGTTAAATCAACTAGTTATGGGTGCTTCTCCGTGAACCTTTGCAAATCATTTATTTGTAATTCAATTTCAATGGTTTAGTGCTCTGTGAACCCATGAACCAGTGTTTATATGTTTTTACCTCATCTCAGACCAATTAAAAAAAATTGTGGACATTTTCAGACTTTTTTCTCACAATTCTGACTTTTTTTATATGAATTCACGTTTATATTTCACAGTTTGGATTTTCTTCTTGACCTCCTTGTGAGTCTCACAATTATGTTTGTATCACCAGTGTTCAAACTATACCGTGGTCTTTGAGGAGCCCACTTTTTTATAATGGGGGGGTGGGGGTGTTTGTGCGATGGACTTACAATGACACATAACAGCTACAAGTGTGTGCACTACATGCTTTATGCAAGCACATTATAGATAAATCACTATACAGGATTTACCCTATTATACGTTATCGACACGAATTGACAGGTGAAACAACAAACAGCCACCCACAAATAGTGTATAAACCAAGCATCAGGCTGTCTTTGAGTTCACATGAACAAACTGTTACTTGTCAGGCTACAGAAGAATACCATAATTCCTCCGTTCAATTGGGCCTAAGACATCGAGAGTCACACGGATCTACATAACAACCCAGCCACAACACATAATTGCGAATAACATGCCTTACCTTAACACAGAATCGACCACAGGGGCCTGGGGATCAGTGAATCGTCGTGCTATTAACGTCATCACTACACAATTTCTTAGTGAAACTAAAATTAATTCAACTGCCTTGTTCTTTTTTTGCCATGGTGGCTATACGATGCTAACTGCAGAATGGATTTCAAGGACTTTGCGCAGATCAACAGCCGCTAACATTTATATTTTTTCTACGAATCTTTGAGTTAACATTTTAAACATGAGTGGAATTTGCCCCGCAGTGGAACGCCCCCACACCTTGATGCTCATGACAAGAATAGCATGTATAGTTATCTTTATTGAAGTGAATTAGGTTTAAATTGCCGTTATGCATGAATGAATAATTTTTTTTGTGCAATTTTACACATAATAATCCACGATGATCACATTACACAAAACTGAAATTGCACGTCAAAATAACACATTGTCAATATATTTGAGACCCTCAAAATTTCACAAATCACGTTTTCAGGGAAGCCCATGTCTTATTAAGGGAGCCGAGCTCCCCTTAGCTCCCCCGTAGTTCGCACCCTGTTAATATCACCAAGTTCTCATCAGTCCTCTATAATACATTTAAAGCTATTATTTCAGCTTTGGGGAATCATTTATTAAAGATTCAATATTGATTTGATTGAAGTGATATTAATCTTTAACTTATGATGTATACCTTATTAACGACTCGTCCAGCGACCATTAACATCAGTATATCTTTAACAATTTAGTTTATCTTGCTTCGTGGCCAACGATAAAACAAACTAAATTAGTACTTTAATCATCTTTTGAGCTAGGTAACGCGATCTTTGGCAAATAGTTTAAAACTTGAAAATCACACAGCACAAGACACCATTCTTTATAAATGAAACAAGGTTTATTTGCTAACTGTTATTCTACAATACATGGACTAAACCTAAACACATATACACACACACACACACACACACACACACACACACACACATACGCACACACAACACGCACACACACACACACAGGACAGGAGTTTTGCGGTTAGAAGAACGTTTAAGTCTAGCACTCTTTTGCTATCTCGTAACTTTACCAGAGGTAGATCACAAGCAGATACTTCGCTATCCTTACTGCATACAGATCAATTCACTAGTTCCCAGCAACAATTGAGATTTGTTTGGTTTACTTGCTTTCAGTTGAGTTGGACAGCTGATCTGGTGTTTCCACGTGGTCGATGGAAACCTCCAGGGCTGATGGTTGTGTCATTGCATGATGTCACTGGGGAAACCCTCTTGTGATTGGTGGTTGCCTGGTTCCTTTGTGACGGGATGACGCTCTTAGGACGTTTGTTTAGAGTTCTTACGGCTTCAGGTGTTAAAGTTCTTCAGTGAGAAATTTGACGAAGTCTTTGAGTTCTTTAGACGGTCAGCCTGATGGTAAAGGCGGAGACCGCTTCCCGGGGCGATCAGTGAAGACGCAGAAGTTTCAAGCAAGTCAGCGAGCAGCAAGCGAGCAAGCCTTTGTTTCTCTGGTCGGAACTATTGGAGGCATGTGTGGACTCTCACCAGATGGTATATGGCTGAGGCGCTCCACAGCGCAATCAAATGGCCAAACCGAAGTTTCAAGCGGACCAGCGAGCGAGCAAGCGAGCAATGAACAAAGCTTTTGTGTCCATTTTAAAAGGCCTGATTTGGGTCAACCCATGGGCGACTGTCCCAATCAGATTGTTCTTGTGGGGCGGAGCCCCACCCCGCACGGCTTCTTTCCGTGCATGCTTAGTTATTTTACCTCTAATAACTTCTTATAAAAGTATTCATCATTCGTACGATGCTGAGAATCGACATATAGTTCACACCAAATTGTTGCATTTATCATGACCATTCATATGAAACTGAACACTAGTGATCTGTTTACCAGGAAAAAGTTATACGGCAAGGATTAAGAAAATACCATAGGTTCCACTACACAGCAAGCTGATAAAAGACATAAAGTACAGCATTAATATATATTGTCTTTTGAGTATATTGTTTTTATAGCAGCAGTAGTTACTGGTTGTCTTTTAGAAATCCTCTATGTAGGTTTGAATTTCTTTGTCTGTAAGAGACACACAAGGGTGATTTGGGAAGCGCAGCAGAGAGATCGAGGGTCCTTTGGAAAGTAGAGGGAATGCAAAGGGGCTTTCCGGGGGTCAGGAAGTCACCTTTTGATGTGTATCTGTGGTTTTCTTAGCTCAGAGTCTCATCGTAAAACTGTCCTCCATTATTTAATTGTGCGTTAAACGGACACGAGATTCCGGGAGTGTGGTCGCTGTCCTATCTCCAAATACGAAGTTCCTTTCTTCTGTGTTTATTTTATGGGTCTTGTGGGCGATAAGGAACAACATGGCAGGAAACTACACAGTCTGTGTGATCGTTTATATATTTTTTATGTCCCCAGATGGCTGAGAGACAGTTCCTTGGGTTCCTATAAGGAGTGTATTTAAGTCGTTTCTCTCTCGATAAGACCCTACACCTCTGTCGTGTGTGTCATGAGTTCCTGCCTCTTGTGTTCTTATTTGGTTTGTTTCCTGTCCTTGTTAAGTGTGATTATCAGTTAATTATGTCCCAGCTGTGTTTTGTTAATCATCCTGTGTAATTATATTCCTGTCTGTTCAGTTTGATTTCGTCTGGTCTACTCGTTACTCCCCGGCGTTGCTGTCTACCTTGCCCTGTCTTGTTTGGAGTCATTAAAGACTGTTTATTTGAGTTACATCCTCGTCTGCGTGTTCCTCGATCCTCCCTCGTGTGTGCACCATGACAGTTCTGTGTTTTTTTTATGGAAATCTTTAAGTTTACTGTATGTCTCGCAATTCTGACTTTATCAGAAATTCTCAGAATTACTTTATGTTTTTCTTCTCAAAATTGTTTATATCATACGGTGGCCGAGGGAACTCAACGCGCTGCAACTTCAGAAAACACATGCAAATAGAAAAAGCACCAGCAAATCAAGAAAAAAATGTTCATCATTTTGACAGCAGATGGTGCAAATGCTCACAACACAAACAAATAAAGAAACACACTGCTAATGCTCACAACACAACCAAATAAATTGTATTTGCAGCGCGTTTCTTTTTTTGGTTGTGTTGTGAGCATTTGCAGCGTGTGCGTTGTAAAATTGAGGAAGTTGTTTCCTTAATTTGCAGGTGTTTTTTTCTATTTGCAGCGTGTTGAGCTCTCTCGGCCACCGTAATATCATGCAGTTCTGCGTTTATATCTTGATATTCCTATATATCTCGCAATTTTGACATTTTCTTTTTTTCTCCAAAATTCTCAGAATTTTGTTTTTATTTTAGGTGCACTAAGTTGTTGTTTTTTCTTGTTTGTTTAACTGTAAAAAAAAAATCAATCTTGCATAAAGTTCTTCTAAAAAAAAATGTTTTAATAATAGTTACAACATAATTATTTCAAGCTGCAATTTATGCTGGAAACTTGAAAAACAAAGTTTGAAAAAAAATGTTTTGGACAACATTTGGACAAGTTTTAAACAAATACATGTGTTAAAAAAAACTTTTTGTAAGTTAGATTTGCAGTGAAACAAAAATCTACTTTTCGCACATTGAAATAAAAACCAGTACTATTTTAATTGCTCAAAGTGGGGCTGATGATGGCTGGTTCTGTAGCCAAGAAACCACAACCCGTAATTTGTGATGGCAGAAAATCGCATAGCATGTTCCGTATCAGTGCGCTGGGGTGGTCAGACTGTGACTCTTCCGCCCGCAGGCTCAGGTGCAGTCAGAACAGGTTTCATCAGGGCTGTGCTTTTACTACACTGATGTCACACATGATGTTCCTTTAACACAAAAGCTTCGCACAGGGAATCAAACCCACACACACCAGCTGGCGCTGAGAAACTAATGCCAGCGCTGAGTGCCAACGTTACACTCAAGTAGAGAGAGAGGACGTGAGAAAGACAGACTCTAAAGAAATTCAGGAGACACATTACCATAATAAAAAAAAATGCATGGTCGCAATTGAAATTAAATATTTTAAGTTGCAAACATTATTTTGACGAGTTCTGTTGACATAATGTTGATCAACTTAAATGTTGAAATTAAGTGTAGTAACTTTACGTGTTTTTTATAATGCTGTCAATTGATTTAAAAACATTTATTAATAAAATAAAATCCGAAAATAATCACGATTAATCATGATTAATCCGACCTAAGATTAAAGTTTCTAAAGCTGCAGCCTGTAACTTTTGGCGCTCTAGCGGTTAATAAACATTTACATTTACATTGCACGCTTTTATCCAAAGCGACTTACAATTGGGGAATACATAAAGCGATTAATCTTGAAGAGACAAACAGACAGAGGAAGTGCTCGTAATACCAAGTCTCAGGCATTGTTCAAATAACTACAAGCTAGCAAGGGAAGAAGAGAAAGATAGAGAGAAGTACGTTTTTTATGATGAAGTTAAGTAGAGTTGAAAGAGATGAGTTTTCAATTGTTGCTTGAAGATTGACAGGGATCCAGCTTCTGGATGGGGGTGGAAGGGCCAGGAACGGTGAACGAGAATGTTCTGGAGAGTGATTTTGAGTCTCTGTGATGGTACCACGAGGCGTCGCTCAGTAGCAGATGACTTCTGTGGATTCGTAATAGTGAGTGCTTCTGGAGGGGATGTAGATTCTTAGTGAGTGGAAGTAGGCTGGAGGGATGTAATAGTGATGGAAGTAGGCGTAATAGTGAATAGTGAGTGGAAGTAGTAGGCGTAATAGGAGTGGAAGTAGGCTTCTGGAGGGGATGTAGATTTAATAGTGAGTGGAAGTAGTGGAGTGTAGAAGTAATAGTGCGGAGGCTTCTGGAGGGGATGTAGATTTGTAGTGGATAGTGGAGGGGATGGATTCGTAATAGTAGTGGAAGTAGCGGGGCTTCTGGAGGGGATGTAGATTCGTTCTGGAATGTAGTGTAATAGTGAGTGGAAGTAGGAGGGGATGTAGATTCTAATCTGGAGGGGATGTAGATTCGTAATAGTGAGTGGAAGTAGGCGGGGCTTCTGGAGGGGCGCTTCTGGAGGGGATGTAGATAGTGAGTGGAAGTAGGAGGGGCTTCTGTTATAGTGAGTGGAAGTAGAGGGGCTCTGGAGGGGAGTGTAGATAGATGTAATAGTGAGTGGAAGTAGGAGGGGATGGATTCGTAATAGCCTGTGTAGTTGCTGGATGCGAGCTGGAGGGGATGTAGATTTGTAATAGTGAGTGGAAGTAGGCAACTGGAGGGGATGTAGATTTGTAATAGTGAGTGGAAGTAGGAGGGTGCAGTGCAAGAAGGACTGGAAAGCTGCAACTGGTAGCCAGTGCAAGGAGACAAAGAGAGGTGTAACATGGGCTCATTGAAGACCAGTCGTGCTGCTGCATTCTGAATCATTTGTAGAGGTTTGATTGTGTTTGATGGAAGTCCAACCAGAAGAGCATTAACAATAAACAGTAATAAACAGAACTGCATGTGTTTTGTGGAAGAACATTGTAGCCGGAGCTACTTCTCTGTTTCTGAATCACACAGGTACTGGGCTACCCTGCAGCAGTTCCTACCAGAACCAGTCTAAAATAGTCAGAATATAAAACTTGTTATAGCTGTGCCATAGTGATTCCAGATAAGACAAATATACGGTTTGGACATGCTTTCATGATAAACTCGCTTATTATATACATTTTAAACACAAAATAAGTTACAGACTGCAGCTTTAAACATACTTTTACATTGCAATAATTTCACATTCAATCTTCAGATTCATGTAGAAACAACATAAAGACAGTATATTTTTAATATTTGTTTAATGGCATCTTTTTTATGACTGAAGGCAAGTATCGCTGATACCAATACTACTGATGTCTCTAGTAAAAAAAAATGTCCTCCTAATATTTAACCATTGACTATATGTAAGGTTGACTATATTAATATTACAGTATAATTGAAAGCTATCAATTTTAAGATTTCTTAGACTTTAAAAAAACACGTCTTCACATAAACCCATTATGTCATATTTACCTATCCACTTCAGCAAGCAGGAGATATATATAAATTGAATAAAGTTATCAAACACTACATTATAAATTAAATATAGGCCTAGATGAATCCTTAAAGCTACAAAAGTTATTGATTTCCTCTTTTTTTCTTTGATGAACAGACATCACAGCAGCTGGTTATTAGGTTATTTGGCTGCTGTTACTTTAAGAGCTGCCGCTGCTGAATGTGACGCGCATCTGACACGCATGCTCATAGTTTTATTCTCATGTTAATATGAAATGATACAGGCTAAAGCGCGCGCTGTTGTCTTTGTGCATGCTACGAGCCCAGTATTGTGGCTGACAGGGCAAGAAAATATTTTTTTACTAACATATAGTCTGACAACATCTCATCTGACTGCAGTACACTGATGATCTACTGAAGCTCCCTCCTCACCTGCTCTGTTTCCGCACTCGTTTGACTCGAGCCTGGCGCTGAGCCGAAGTTGGAGTGCACGTCTCAGAAGTCTACTGTTTGACGTGGTCATAAAGACGTTCTGCTTTTAAATGAACACAATTTTGTTAAGAACAAAAGAGACATAAACAGCAGTTGTGAGTGGAGTGGCCAACCCTACGTTAAATATTTGTAACACCATTAAACTGGAAAACTTAATAGCCTGCATTAACGCAGTAATTTTGACATCACTAGTTTTTAGTAAAGACCTGTTTGTGTTTAATGCTGCTGTGTTTGATATTTATATAAGTTTCTGTTTTGTTGAAGTGTTATCATTGTGCTGAAGAGCAAAGCTCTTGGTTGTGGGTGGCTACATGAAGCTACATGTATGTTGCACTATGCTCTATGAACAAGTAATGTGTATTAAATATTAAATGTGCATGTTAAATAGTTTACATTTAGCCTGTGCTATGCAAGCTGTTAATATGAAGTCAATTCGATTCAATGAACTTGTTCCAGGGCCACCACCAATTAAACAAATTGTTGACAGAACTTCATTTTAGAGTCATCAACTTATTATTTGTGTTCTTCCGAAGCAAGAAGTGCAAAATGTGCTTTCAAGCTGTGGGCAGAGCACTTGGTTGAAGCTAGTGATCGACCAATATTGATTTTTTTATAACCGATACCTGTTAGTTGTATATCTCGTCTCCTCTCAGACGCTCTGCAATGGCGATCCTGCGTTTCTCATAACCATTTATCGGTGAATTTGAGGATATCTGATTATGGTAAAATGCTTAAAATCGGTAAAATATCGGTAGAAACGATATATCGGTCGATCTCTGTATGTGCAAGATATGAGAATCACATTGGTTGAAGCTAGTGAGGAGTTTTCTGCTCTAAAGTTGAAGATTTGAAATGCTGCCTATGCAGAAAATGCATTAATTGTTTTTCTTTAGTCATAACATCATTGCCATCAAAGGTTTTTAAATAAAATGTATAATTAATATTATACTTATCAGGGCTGTTTTTGCACTGTGCACTGTGCGCCTAACTTTTTTTCTTACACAAAAGCAAATGAAAATTTTCGTATAGGCAATATTGACTAGTAAACGATTAAAACAAGCAAAGTATTTGTATTCAAACTGAAAACTATTAAGAAGGATACGAAGAACATTAAGGTTTCAATCCTTTTCACTGATGTTTGTCATGTAGTTTGTTTCTTGATCTTTGGCTACCCTTATCAGATCTTCCACTTGTCTGAATGAAGGGATGCTCTAGTGCAGCTCACCCTCCTTAAACCTATAAAAAATCCAGTGCCCCCAACCACCTAGACTACCAAATAATTTCAAACATTATTAAAAAAAAGTATTTAAAGAGGAAAAAGAAAACACCTGTTGTCTGTCATGTGCTCATACTGTATTTTTAATTAGTCTTTTTTAGTTTTTTATAACATAAGATACAAAACAGAACAGAAACTGACAAATTAATTTGTGTTGTAACAAATGTACAAATGAATAAAAATCTAAAAAAAATTTTTGCAATTGTGTTTCTTGTCTCTAAAAAGACTCTGATTAAACCAATCGATTCATATGTCTTCATAAAACATAAAGGTTTTTGTGGAATGGACTTTCAAGGGACAGGGACAGAAATCAGTTTAATAAAATGTCTTCATTTGTATTTCGAAGGTAAACTACAACGCTTATAAAAACATGAGGTGAGTGATTATTTTTTTGCATTTTGTGAACTATCCTATCATTAATGATGTGATTTAATCATGGTTAATAGTTAAATTGTTCAAGACGTTTGAAAAAAGTTTCATATTGAATTGAATAGGGAGCTTCTAAAGCCAGTGTGAAGTAGTAGAATGATGACAGCTGGCTGTTTATCAAAACCACAGCCCAATGTATCACATATTCATATACTGCCATTATCAGTAATCAGCCGTGTGTCCTCCGCAGCACATGAGACGTGCTGTAATCACTCCATTGTGTTGCTGAATATACAGAGGCAGGAACTTCATGGGTTTCATGCAGCACATTTTGAACTGTAAAGATCGGCATTTTACAACAATCGACAGACGATTGATTTTTTTATAACCGATACCTGTGCACGCCGCCGTTGTTGTTATCTCGTCTCCTCTCAGACGCTCTGCAATGGCGATCCTGCGTGCAATTCTCAAAATAACCATTTATCGGTGAATCCGATATTACAAAACCGATATCTGATTATGGTAAAATGCTTAAATATCGGTAAAAATATCGGTAGAAACGATATATCGGTCGATCTCTAGCTGAAGCTATACATGCATAGAAAAGATATTGTCTCTAGCCTGATAATATATTTCACATTACCCATTTCAACTTGTTTTCACACTGCATAGGTTCTTTAACCATATCAAATTAGAAATATATTTTAAATAGGAATTTTAAATGTAACAAACACTAGAGTTAATACAGATTCAGCTTTATACTGCCTAATGTTTCTGTGTGATTTGTATGGTCAAAAGCTGAAATGAAACCGAAAATGCAGAAATTATGGTGTTTTTCTCTAGTCATAACATCAAATAATAAGCAGACATACATTGCCATTCAAAGGTTTTTTTAAATAAATTAATACGAAGTACTAATTAAATAATAATTCATACTTATTCAGAAAGGTGGCATTTAGTTGCTGAAATGACATTAAAAAGATTTCTATTTTTAACTTTCTAAACATAGAATCCTGAAAAAAATGCATCACAGCTTCCACAAATACATTGAAAAAAATGATACTAAATTTTACAGGTAAGTGGTTGCAAACAATTTATTTTAGCTACATTTAATAAAAAAATCAATGTTGAAAGTTGCTAAATGTGTTAAACATTTGCGTAAAAAATGTAATATATTCAATGAATCATTTTTTTCAGTGTAATATTAAGCAGCAACTGATTTCAATATTAGTAATAATAAAAAAATACTACTTGAGCAGCAAATCAGCATATTCAACACAGGATCATGTGACATTAATGACTAGAGTAATGATGATAAAATTCAGCTGCGCAGGAATAAATTACATTTTCAAATTCAGCTGCGCAGGAATAAATTACATTTTCAAATTCAGCTGCGCATCATAAATTGCATTTTAAAAAGTGTATTCACATAGAAAACAGTTTTTTTTTTTTTTTTTTTTTTTCACAATAATGCAGTTTTAATTGTATTTTTGATCAAATAAATGAGATTTCTTTTAAAAAAAACATTTAAATAATCGTGTACTTGCACAAATGCGCTGAATTAGCTGTCAGACCACTGAGAGTGATTTCACTCAAGGTAACAGGTAACACTTTAAGAGTGTTAAGGGGTGTTGCTTAACCCGTTCATGACCCGATCTTCTTGATAATTGAAAAATTTTAATATGACCTTACACACTGTCAGTTCATTAAGAATAAGCTCACTCATGTAAACTCAATATCTCTTTGTACCTTTCTTAACATTTTCCAGCTCTTCTCCCTTGTCTTCATCGTCTGATTGTTTTCTTTTTGGTATAAAATCACAAGACATTAGATTTTGTGTAATCTAGTGTTTTCTCTCATCTCTATACAGCAATTAACTTGTGCTTTGATCTCAGCTGGACATGGAGGAATCATGCATCCACATAACCGTGTGTGAGAAATTAATTTGGCATCCATTCTAATTGAGATTATTAGTTGTCATTTAGCAGACAGTTTCTTGTAAAGGAAGAGGACAGAATGCTAATTGCACAGCCAGTCCCTCTGGAGCAGCCTGGTGTTCGGTGTGTTTCTCAAGAGAAGGACTGAGTTTAATGAGTTAAGAAGCCTCCAGTTTCTGGGTCACTCGGACCTGGGATTAAACGTACATCCATTTCATTAGTAGATCAGAAAATAATCCACTAGGATAAAACCCTCCCAGAAATGTTCTTCTCTGATTAAATTCAGTTTGATTATGATGTATGTGTGTTGTAACTGATGATGTGGGTTTGGCCGAGAGGCAGGGGTCAGCAGCAGGCTGGGGTTAGTTAGGAGGCCGTGTCAGGTTACCATGGAAAAGGAATGACATAATTGATAGCTTTAGTCTGTAATTAAACAAGTTGTTTTTGTGAGTGTGCAAATATGGACAGTGGCTACAGTAAGAAGGTAGAGAATGTGTTATTCTCTATTTGGTTTTATAAGTTCTCACTCTTTTAAAAGACTCCTCTCATCTTCCCTTCTCTTGTTTCATCTCTTGTCCCTTTATCTCATATCCTCTCATCTTCCCCCAATCATCTTCTGTCTTCTTGTCTCTTCTCTCATCACTTCTCCTCTCCTCTCATCTTCCCCCAATCATCTTCTGTCTTCTTGTCTCTTCTCTCATCACTTCTCCTCTCCTCTCATCTTCCCCCAATCATCTTCTGTCGTCTTGTCTCTTCTCTCATCACTTCTCCTCTCCTCTCCTCTCCTCTCCTCTCCTCTCCTCTCATCTCATCTCATCTCCTCTCCTTTCATCTCATCTCAATTGTCTCCTCACGTCTCTTCTTGTTTCCTCTCTAACTTTTCTGTCTTTCATCGTCATGTCTTACCTCTTTTCTTCGTCTCTGTTCTTCTCATCTTGTCTCCTCACCTTGACTTGCCTTTTGTCTTTTCATTTCTTCCCATTGTCTTTTCCTCACCTATCCTCATCTCATCTCTTCTCGACTCCATGTCTCGTTCTTCTCATCTATGGCCTTGTCCATCTCTACTTGTATCTTCTCATCATCTCCTTGACTTGCCCCTTCTCTTATCATGTGTCATCTTGTCTCTCTCTTCTCTTTTCGTCTAGCATTGTCTCATCTTTTCCATTCTCTTCTCACCTCGGTTCTTCTCTTCTCATCTCCTCGCATTGTCTCATGTCCTCTTGTATTTTCTTGTCTCTCTTCTCTTCTTGTCTCCTCACCTTGTCTCATGTCTTCTTTTTGTGTCCTCTTGTCTCTCTTCCCTTTCCTTCTTTACTCACCTTGTTTCGTCTTTTCTCATCTCTTTTCGTCTGGTCCGTTTCTTGTCTCATCTATTCTCATAATTTCTTTACTCGTGCCTTCTTGTCTTTCATCTCTTCCAATCTCTTTTCATATCTCTTCTCTTCTCGACTTGTATTTTCCTGCCTCTTCTCATCTCTTCTCTTTTCATTTCCTTGTTCTCTTGTTGTTTCTGTTTCTGTCTCTTTCTGTCTCGTCTCACCTCTTCTCGTCTCTTCTCTCTTCATTTCCTCGTGTCTTTTCTCTTGTTTTGTCTGTTTCTGTTTCTTTTTGTCTTGTCTCACCTCTTCTCATCTCTTCTCTCTTCAATTCCTTGTGTCTTTTCTCTTGTTTTGTCTGTTTCTGTCTCTTTTTGTCTCATCTCACCTCTTCTTGTCTCTTCTCTCTTCATTTCCTTGTTCTCTTGTTTTGTCTGTTTCTGTCTCTTTTTGTCTCGTCTCACCTCTTCTCGTCTCTTCTCTCTTCATTTCCTTGTTCTCTTGTTGTGTCTGTTTCTGTATCTTTTTGTCTCATCTCACCTCTTCTCATCTCTTCTCTTTTCATTTCCTCATGTCTTTTCTCTTGTTGTGTCTGTTTCTGTATCTTTTTGTCTCATCTCACCTCTTCTCGTCTCTTCTCTCTTCATTTCCTTGTTCTCTTGTTGTGTCTGTTTCTGGATCTTTTTGTCTCATCTCACCTCTTCTCGTCTCTTCTCTTTTCATTTCCTTGTGTCTTTTCTCTTGTTGTATCTGTTTCTGTCTCTTTGTCTCGTCTCACCTCTTCTCGTCTCTTCTCTCTTAATTTTCTCGTGTCTTTTCTCTTGTTGTTTCTGTTTCTGGCTCTTTCTGTCTCGTCTCACCTCTTCTCGTCTCTTCTCTCTTCATTTCCTTGTGTCTTTTCTCTTGTTGTGTCTGTTTCTGTCTCTTTTTGTCTCGTCTCACCTCTTCTCGTCTCTTCTCTCTTCATTTCCTCGTGTCTTTTCTCTTGTTTTGTCTGTTTCTGTCTCTTTTTGTCTTGTCTCACCTCTTCTCGGCTCTTCTCACTTCATTTCCTCGTGTCTTTTCTCTTGTTGTGTCTGTTTCTGTATCTTTTTGTCTCATCTCACCTCTTCTCGTCTCTTCTCTTTTCCTCGTGTCTTTTCTCTTGTTGTGTCTGTTTCTGTATCTTCCTCTCACCTCTTCTCGTCTCTTCTCTTTTCATTTCCTTGTGTCTTTTCTCTTGTTGTGTCTGTTTCTGTCTCTTTGTCTCGTCTCACCTCTTCTCGTCTCTTCTCTCTTCATTTCCTTGTGTCTTTTCTCTTGTTGTGTCTGTTTCTGTCTCTTTTTGTCTCGTCTCACCTCTTCTCGTCTCTTCTCTCTTCATTTCCTCATGTCTTTTCTCTTGTTTTGTCTGTTTCTGTCTCTTTTTGTCTTGTCTCACCTCTTCTCGTCTCTTCTCTCTTCATTTTCTTGTGTCTTTTCTCTTGTTGTTTCTGTTTCTGGCTCTTTCTGTCTCGTCTCACCTCTTCTCGTCTCTTCTCTCTTCATTTCCTTGTGTCTTTTCTCTTGTTGTGTCTGTTTCTGTCTCTTTTTGTCTCGTCTCACCTCTTCTCGTCTCTTCTCTCTTCATTTCCTCATGTCTTTTCTCTTGTTTTGTCTGTTTCTGTCTCTTTTTGTCTTGTCTCACCTCTTCTCGGCTCTTCTCACTTCAATTTCCTCGTGTCTTTTCTCTTGTTTTGTCTGTTTCTGTCTCTTTTTGTCTCGTCTCACCTCTTCTCGTCTCTTCTCTTTTCATTTCCTCGTGTCTTTTCTCTTGTTTTGTCTGTTTCTGTCTCTTTCTGTCTCGTCTCACCTCTTCTCGTCTCTTCTCTTCTTGTCTCTCATCTCGTGTCATCCGGTCTCGTTGCAGCAGAAGGCTTGTACAGAGCCACTGAGGTTATGTAACGCCCTGAGAGACAGACAGAGGGTTTGTGAAGGGCACTGCATGTAGTGTGACATAACAGTCTATGTGTGCCTGTATTCTGACGTGTGTGAATGTGTGTTTTGCACCATTTTGAGATTACACACTTACACACTGATCGCTCAGGAGTATCATCTTTTATTCAGACATTTGTATGTGTTTATGTCTGACTGCAACCAAGCTAAACATGAACCCCATATTCACCTCTTTCTTAAGGTCAGCGATATGACAGGACTTATTTGAAACTCTTATAGGACCCTTACAGCTAGCTGAAATAACACCTATCATTATATAAGTCAGTCAAAGAGGGTCTAGGAGATTGTGAAACAGAGAGGAACAGACAAGCTGAGCTTGTATGATGTTTCAGTCTCCTCCTGTGTTAGAGGTTTGGTCACAGTACATTTGTCATATCATTTTATTTTTATTTTGAGGCCCGATTTTAATGTCAGTAAAAAGTATTTTTGCTTAAAAAACAATCACAATTTAGGTTTATGAGACACATTCCATCTTCTCTTTATCCATTTATAATTTACAAGGTTGTTAGTAGTAGATGCTGTAACTACACCATCTAGACCCATAAAGCATATTTGTCCATTGATGACCTTTCAGAACTAGCTTAGTCACTAGGTTCAATATCTTTGCCACTAAACCATCCCTCACCAGCCTCTTTGCAAAGCCTGCAATACGTTGTGAGAGATTCATAAAACATTCTGCGCTTAAATGTATTCAGATGTTAGTGTGTTCATTTATTTGATCAGAAAGTTTGCAGTGAGCTGTTTTTGCAGTTTAGTTTCAGTAAAATGTCTTTTTGAGCCGGAGAGGAGGTGTTCTGATAGATACAGTGATTTATGATGCGTTCAATGCTTTTTAACCCTTTAAGGCACATATAGGTTTGATTGTGCAGGCTGGTGGTCAATGGACATTTTTGATGTGGTTTCTCCTAGTGTAGTTTCTTGTTCTTGGTTTAAATAGTGCAGATCATTATATTGCACTTAGTATTTATTGTGTGTGTTGATTAATATAACTGAGTATATCTGAAATATTCTCAGTTGTGGAGACTTGCATATATACAGACTAGCATTCATTAGCACTCTTATTTGTTTTGTCTGAAATATGAATATTCATATATAACACCTTGTACACTTCAAATACTCCTGCAAATATTTTCACTAAACATAGAATGCGTATTGCCATTTTAGATATGCATTTTGATATATGTATAGTGGTTATTGTATCACCACATTTTACCCGTAAATGTAGTGGATACTGGGCAAAATCCATTTAGTTTTCCTTATTAAATTGTAATATTTCATCGGTGGAGCATTATGCATTATTTTCTGAAACATGTCCTTAAATAACATTCAAAAACAAACCTAGTTCAGCTGGTAAGCAGTTTTAGACGCTTCCACAGTAACAGTGTGTGCAACTTTGGAGAGAAAAAACAACCACAGCATCACTTCCTGTGCTCATTATTCCTTGCCATAAGCAACAATCAAAAATTTCATGAAATGGGAAAAGTCCTCTTTAAACAAAACTTTAAAGCAAAATGAGATGAGAGAAAAGAACAGCCAGTTTCTCACAATGATATATGCGCCCGAATGTCAACAAAATGATGTGATTTCTAAGTATTTTAATACGGGGCTTTAACTGGTTAATGGTTGCAGGCAGATCTCGCCTTCAGGATGTGACAGCCATACGTGGTCATAACCACGGGCACAGATGTGAATGTGCTTCCTCACTGGGCGCATAGTGAACCAAGGCTTGAGACCTCAGACAACGCTCTCACACACAAACACACACACACACACACACACACACACACACACACACACACACACACACACACACACACACACACACACGTATGTCCAAACCACGAGAACCTGAGCTCTCTGTGACGTAACGGTCCGTTAAGGGCTCTGATAACTTCAAATGACAGGCCACATCACAGATTTGCCATTGGACAGGAGTGTGTGTCTGCTTTTTCACTCCTTCCATGCCCCATTTAGAGGCTCAGTGGATGTGAAAGCGCAGATCGGTGTGTGTGAACCCACTCAGTCGGAAATGATAAAGAGCACGTCTGCTCTGTTCCAGTAGTGCAATATGGCAACATCTCAAAACAACATCTTTCCACTCCCATGATCCCCAGCTTTGTTCTTTTATCCGCTTCTCTCCATCCCTTTCCATTATTTTCATTTCTCTCTCTCTATCTCAGTGGTGTAGCGAGCGGCGAGGTGGCGGCGCGTCCCAGCGGAGGTAATTTTTAGCCACGGTGGCGAGTGTCTGCCGTCTCCCCTCTGATGATAATGGGTGAAATGAGTTTGTCCTTGGCAAGGACGACGCTCAGCCATCTCTGTCCTTCCATCCCTGTCTCGATATCTCATTCCCACAAGTTCCTCCCCCGCTCTTTCTCGGCCTCCCTCCTCTTTTCCAAGCTTGTATTTCTCTCTCTCCCATCTGTCTTGCCGTCTCCCACTCCAGTGAAGAGGGAAATGTTCTGAGTTGTGAGTTGACCTCTCTAAACCATCAATTTTGAGGACTCTTGCGGCGTGTGTTGAAGTGAGACAGTGACAGATCGTCTGAACTAGGGTTGTCATTTCAAATCAAATATCAGTGATAAAATTATGGGCAGAGAAATGAATTGCAAGCAATAGAACCAAGATACAACTAAACAGTGCTGTATAGGCATCTAATAGCAATATGAAATTGAAAAAAGTAATCAAATGTACAAAAGCATTACCTGAATTACTGGTAAAACTATAGAGTTATATACTAACACTCAAAAGTTTGGGGTCTTAAGTCTTATTTTCACCAAAACTGCTTTTATTTGATTATAAATACAGTAAAAACTGTAATATTGTGAAATATTATTACAATTTAAAATAACAGTTTACTATGTGAACATGTTTTATAATGTAATTTCTTCCTGAATTTTCAGCATCATTGCAGTCTTAAGTGTCACATGATCCTTCAGAAATAATTATAATATGCTGATTTGCTGTTCTTTTTATGATCAGTGTTGAAAACCATTGTGCTGTTTAATGTTTTGTGAATTATTTGATTAATAGAAAGTTCAAAAGAGCAGCATTTATTTGAATTAATTTGGCTTCGTTTATAAAATTAGAAATGTTTATTAATACATTCTTGTGGAATAAAATGATATTTAAAAAAAATGTAATGATTCCAAATTTTGAGAAGGAGTATAAAGATTAAGGGCCCTATTTTAACGATCTAAACGTTTGGTCTCAAGCGCACGGCGCAGGTGCACTCAGGGCGTTTCCGAATCCACTTTTGCTAGTTTATCGACGGGAAAACGCTCGGCCGCCCGGGAGCGTGGTCTAAAAGCGTTGTCCCTATTCTCTTAATGAGTAATGGGTGTTTTTTGGGCGTAACGTGCAATAAACCAATCAGAGTCTCATCTCCCATTCCCTTTAAGAGTGAGCGCTCGCTCCGTGGCGGACTCGTTATTCAAACGGCAGAATTTTAAGGCGCACAGACTGAACGCGTCTCCAGAGAGCAAACGGATCTGCTCATGCGTGAACAAATAGGTATTTTCTACTGACACGCTCTTTAAATAACAAAAAAAATATTGCGCCATTGACTTTTGACTTTAGACCAGGTTTGAATTGGTCTATGGCACAGTCTATTTTCAGTTCCTCAAAACAGCAACGCTCCAACAATGCGCCTGAACACATCTCTTTTTTAGACCAGCACCCCCCATGGGCACACAAATGGGTGCAAAGGCATTTGCTATTTAAACAACGCGATGCAGGTCGTTGTCCAAAACGTTGTCCATGTTTTTTTTTCTTTTTCTTCTTTCCTATTGTTGCTTAAATAATGGTAATACACAATAAACCTGCAGGTATTTTAGTCTTGGTGTCCCATTGCAAATTATTTTTTAACATACTGAACATCCATAAATAATTATTGTGCGCATTTCGCAAAAATGTCTCTTTTTGTCAGAGATGCACAATGATCAGCCTTATGTAAGAAATATACATAAACTGGTATGTGTCAAGAGAAATTCAATGTATAAATGGATGCGTTTTGGTATACATTATTTGTTAATTTACAAATTATTTTAGATATAAATTAAATATATAAATAAATTATGAAAAATTGTTGGCAGATATAGATATTGTTTTTCCTTTATCAGTAACTTTAAGATGATGTCAGAGATGCATAATTATCATTATACCAAATACATTTCGAGCAATTGTAAGCCGAAAAACCTGTACACACACTGTGTGACCTACACGCTTCCATGACCCTGTGTGCTTGATGAATAATAAATGAAACGTTGACGTGCCACATGATGGCAGCGCTCCAGACTAACATGTGAGAGCATCTGATTAGGAAGCACAGATTGGAGGAACGGACCAGTAAAGAACAGTTTTTTTTAACAGAAGTCAATAATGAAATTGCTTTTGTGTTTGTATATTTCATCCAGTAGGCAAATTAATATGCATTGGTTTTGAGTTGGTATGTTAATGAGCTCATAATTTATATAGGGCTGAAAAATAAATCATTCTCACAGCAGGCAGAATGAGTTTGGGACTCCTGATATTGTTTTCCCTTCATCAGTATCTTAATTATTGAAGTTCAGTCACAGCTTGTAGTTTCCGAAGGCGAACAGAGCCAGTGATTTCATCAGTTCATTAGAACAGCACATATATTACACAGGAGGAAAATAACTGGGAGGCTTTAAACTTCACGATTCTACTTTACCATACAATTTACCATCGTTTTGTAAAGTTTTAACCCTGATGAACACATTCTGAACCATTCATTGATCCTCATTAGTTAGAGATAAATATAGTTTCAATAAAACACATATGTATAAACAAATAAATACAGTGGCCGTGTTTTGCTTCAGTCCCAATTAAACAAACCTAAAGCAGTTAATCAAGGTCTTCTGCACTGTTAAAACAAAGTTGAGCCAACGTAACATTTTAAGGCAAGCAGCTTCAGCAGATTTTTGAGTTCTCTCAAATTATTTTTGTAGGAGATTCTCAATTTTTTGTTGTATAAACTTAAAACAACAATTTGAGAAAACTCAAAAATCTGCTGAAGCTACTAGTTGCCTAAAAATTTTAAGTTGGCTCAACTTTTTTTTACAGTGTGGTTCAGGATTGAAGTAAAGTATTATACTGTAATAATAATAATTACTGAAGTAATATACTGTACAACATGTCAGTAAACACCATGGTTTCTAGACTTAGTTCATGGTAAATGGTGCTTTGAAACACTTTCAAGTCCATGTTGGTGCCTGTTTTCTCCTGCCTTCCTTAAAAATGCTGTCTGGAGAGTCGGGCCTGTTAATATTTGCCTTGCCTTGTTAATATAGTTTCTGCTCAGGTTTGTAACAAATCTTTTAAAATCCGAGCGTTTATTCGCAGTCTGGTGCCTTGTGATCGGGATGAGGTATTACAGCAAAAGACCAGGATGTGAGAAGCTTTTCAAACTACTCGATTTGTAGTCTGTGTGACTTTAACAGGACATGATTGCACCCACAGAAATCTCTGCTGATTTCCACAGGATTGAAACCTTCACCATTCACCAAGTTATGTGTTTGTTTATCAAATAGATTTGATCTTGCAGCTGAAGAGGAGTGAAGTAATCAGCTGTTTATTACATTTTACAACATATAAATCCATTCCATGGAATTACACAGATTTTCTTCCAAAGTCCGCCTCGAAATTGCACAATAAAAAACCTGCAGATTTCATCTGCGCCTGGTAATAACTTTATTTATACTGGGATTTACATTGACAGCCAGAAACCATCTTATTTTGGAGAATGTAGTAGAGTAGGCTATTAGAAACACATTAATCCTGTATAGTAGGACGCTTAATAAAAGAGTACAATGTAATTGTGACATTGTAAGTTCTAAACACATCAAAACATAAATATATATTTAAAAAATTTGGAACAAATATATCCTTCAATTAAAGCAAATAAAGTTTCCTTTGGGTTATGAAAAAAATCCAAAAATTATGCCAGAAAACAAGGCAAAGTTATTTGTATATTGTATTTGTGCATCTTAATAAAAACATAAAGAAAGGCTCATTGGATAAAAGTGGTAGTATGTTGCTTATGCACGTTTTGTGACACTTTCAATATTAGTACAATGTCCAGCGAGTGACATTAAATATGTGTTCTGTTTAATCTGGTGGATGTGAATTTGACAAAGTATTATTATGTTGGTTGTTGTAAGTATTGTGGCAGTTTAATGTTCAGTGAGTGACATTAAAATAACATGGAAATAATGTACCACTTACTCTAAACCTAACCGTATTCAAGCAAACTTGAGTTTAAAAACACAACCATGCCCGTTTAGCTTTCTTCTTCAAATCGTTGGTCTCTTTTATTTCCACTTGTGTTTATTGTGACTTGTACCCAACCACATCAGGTGTAATGCTGTACCAGGAACTTTATAATCAATAATCTGCCTCGTTAAAGGGGTCATGACATTGATTTTGATTTTAATGTTTGAATAAGTTCCTTGAGGTTTACTTGTAATCTTATATTGTAATGTAAAGTTTTTTTGCACAAAACAACAAATAAATATGTGGATTTTTTTTATTGTCACCCCCATTTTCTGAACCTCTCTTTAAACTGACCTGTTTTTAAGGGGAGGGTCCTTCAAAGCTTCTCAGTAACCGGTAACTGTTATGATTGGCTAATGTCATTGCTTTGGAAACCGTATCAATGCCCCCTTGCTATTACATGTGTGTTTTGACAACATAATCAAAATAAAATGGTCATTTCCAGGCAAAGCATTATGAAATCATTTACTTACGGTTTGTTAAGCAGCTGCAGTCAGATCTAGTACCACTTCATCTTTCAACAAACGTTTCTTTGTGAACTCTCCATGACACTGTGCCTTGATTATAAAACAAAATGCCCTGAACAATCCTCTTATGTTTAATGCCGTTAAAAATAAACTATCCACTTGCTCCTTACGCTGGGATCCTTCTGATATCTGTACAAAGACACGAAAGCTTTAAACCAAACGTGTCAAAAGCGAACGTTCTTTCGCTCCATTTGTCCTATTGACAGACTCAAGCTCTTGGACTGTGTCAGAACGCGAGTCGCACATCTGTATACTGTACCCAGTGTAGACAAGATAGCAGCAGAGATTGTCATTAATATTTGCTTTTCTTGCATTCAGTGCGATCATGTGTCAAGCGGCTGAACACCAGTGGGGGGGGGCTATGTTGAAAAGACGTCGATGTCTTGCTTTGGAGGCGTGTTTATGCAAATGACTGCACCCTGGTGATGTCACCTTGCCCCTCAGATCGAAAAACAAGCCATTTTTGGAGCTTGATTAAATAAATGCTTTGTTTATAATGAGGAGGACGTCTTAAGCTATGAAACTTGCAGGATGTTTTAATGGTACAAATACATCTTATAGGCCAAAAGATCAAGGCAAAATTGATTTCTCGTGTCATGACTTCTTTAATCATATTTATGCGAAAAGGAATAAAAGTTGTTGGATTGTTGTTGTTTTTTACTGTAGTTAGAGGCACGTTTTTCCAATTAGTCTGGGAGAAAATGCCATTAGCACAGTATGAACAGAAGTTGTCTGTTCTCACCATGATACACAAACACGTGTGTGGTGTCTGTGAGAGAGAGAGAGAGAGAGAGAGAGAGAGAGAGAGAGAGAGAGCAGAGAGAGAGAGAGAGAGAGTCCGGTATGTGGTGTTTAAGTACACTGAAGTAAATCAATGTTATAGTGTGGTACAGAAATTCAGACAGATGGGCAATCGGATGAGATGTGCAAGTGTACGAGAATGAGCGAGCGGGAGGATTATGTTACTGAGATGCAAATTTCCACTCTGCATAATCAGAGTCTTAATTCAGTCTACCTGTTTACTCCCGCTTTGTCTCAGCTCCTCCCTACCTTTTCCAACTTCATTTAATATACTCATTAATGAGTAAAGTCATCACCATACTCACCTGAAGCATCCATCTCAGTCTTTAAACCTTTAGCAACCTCCTTTAGTCATTCTGTAACTGTACGTCACGTTATATTCATGTGAATCACTTTTGTTCACTCGTCGTCGGTGATGCGATTTGTTTCCCGAATGAGAGCTTGTGTTCAGAATGGTCTGATCAGGTTTATTTTAGTATCACTGAGATACTATTATATTTTTATTCATATTTTGAATTAGTTGTAATATTTATATTTATCATTTTCTTTTTAATTGTTGTGAAAGTTTTAGTAATTTAGTGTTGTGTTTTTGCCTTTTTTTATTTTTTTTTTATGTTTTTGTCAAATATTTTTTCAGTTTAAGTTATATTAGTAAATCAAGTACAACTAAATTTATTGTATTTAAAATAAGAAATGTTACCTTGGCAACAAGATCAAATTATTGTTTTAGTTGCCTAAAATGACCCTGGTTCAGAGAATCCAGTTTAATATTGCTAAAGCGAGTATCACTGTTATTTTTTGTATTTCTTGGATTTGTAACCTATGGACAAGAATGCCACCTCAAATCAGAGTCAAAAAGTACCTTGTTGCCAACATAACTAGGCATAAATATTTTTCCAAACATGATTTTACATTATATATATTTTTTTATATTCTTAAATCCTTATAAAAAATATTATTTGGTAGTTTTTCCTTGCATGTTAATGACAAACAGCGGCCATTGTGTCACTTGCTACATCATCCATGAGCTAATTTCTGAAAATGGTACCTAGCAACTCAGAACACCCTAACAGTCGCCTGGCAAAGTCTCAGCAACCATTCAGAATGATCGCAAACCAGCACCTTAATATCTTGTGCATGCACAATGCATTTAAAAAAAATCTAATTAGACCTTCCATTTATTTTAAGAATGCACATTATGTCTTTTTTATTTATTTATTTATTTGTTTACTAGGTGTGTGTGTCAGAAAAAGGCAGTGACTGAGCCACCTATTAGCACCACAGTACATTAATGGTGCCACCTGACAGCTGAGACACTGCAAACCTCCAGTGCAAGATCGGTTTCTTGTGTGAATATGACAGTTCAGGACAATTATGGCAGGTTACTCTCTCTCTCTCTCTCTCTCTCTCTCTCTCTCTCTCTCTCTCTCTCTCTCTCTCTCTCTCTCTCTCTCTCTCTCTCTCTCTCTTTCAATAGCAGATGCACTCCTCAGGTCAGAACTATCAACACACTTCATACACTTAGATTATAAACTCTTATGGATGCACTAGATCATTTAGTGTTGCATTAAGTACCAGCAGCTGGAATAAGAGAGATGAAGTGCTACATCTGTGGTACCTGAGGGTGAAATCCATCCTCACTCAGAGAAACCTACAGATCCCAAAGACATTTGTCACTAATGCGATCTTAAGTGTCTTAAGTGAAGAGTGAAAGAAGAGCTCTCTCATTCACACACACATTCACAAGAACACATTTGTAACAAACATGCAACTAGCAACATGATATGCTTTTAAGATACCGATGAGTCATCAGAATCAGTAAGGTGCAGCCTCTATGTGAGTGTGTGTGTGTGTGTGTGTGAGAGAGAGAGAGAGAGAGAGAGTCAATGTGCCCACATTAAAGAACCAATTAAACTCTCAAAATCAAAATGAAATAATAATGTGAGTGATATGAGATGAACGCAGATGAAAAAGAAAGTGAAAAAGCTTTGTTTAACACTGAAGAGTGATAAATAAGCGATAAGTGCTGTACAAGCTGTGTAAACATTAGAGAAAAAGACAGGTTTTTATATGCAATGGCTTAAAGCTACCCAACCTTGTGCCATACTAAACCTGTATGCTTTTTTGTCTGTGGAACACAATAGAGTAAAACTTTCCCATACAATGGCAGATCATAGTGACACAGCTGTCAAACACGACAACAAAACACTATAAAATTACCATAAAAGTGGTCCGTGTGAGTCGTGCACTGTATTCGGAAGCTCAACGGTAGCTTCGTGAGAGGAAAACACTAAGATTTAAAGTTTTAATTGGTGTTACATAACCAGAAAAAACATAGGAAAACAGCAGTACCTGATCCGTTTGCCAGTGGTTGGGTATACAAAAATGTGAATGTTTGATCTGTAGTTTTAATGAAAGCCCTGGAGCTCACAAAAGTGATTTTGCGTCATCCAGTGGACCTTTGCTGACAAATATGCAAATAACATAGAGAAACAATACACATTTTGTATTTAAATATACTACTGACATTGTAACAATACAAAACTGGTTGAAATTCGGTGAACGTGTCCTTAAAGTCATTATTCATTACATTCAGTGCAAATGTGGAACTTTTAGGCAACACTGCAGGAGATTTAACATGTTGTAAATGAAAGGGATGAATATGCAGAATGACATTTGAAAGCTGCGACAGATGAGAAGATTTTCAGTCCTGCTGTGTGTACTTTTGGCACACTGTGTTTGTACAGATACTTTACTTTCCAGGTATGTGTTTATTTCTCTAAGCTCAGCCTCTCTCTTTCCAGATCTGTTTCGTAAACCTGGACAGACATACTGCTGAATGGCATGACGACAGCTATGCTAAGGTGGGTTGAGATTATCCTTCCTTTCTTTAAAGATATGAAGATGTAGGTTTGATTCCCAGGTAATTCATATACTGCTATATAAATAAAATAAAATAAAACATTGCTTGCTTTGGATGAAATCATCTTCAACATTTACTAATAAATAGTCTAGTGTTGTGTCATTCCCAGTTGCCTTTTTCATTAATAACGAAATAAATATTCACCCCCCTCTACCCTTCTCATTTCTAATTAATTTAAAGTTAATAACAAATATATATGAATGTCATTCATCATTTCCTAAGCGTACGACATAAACAATGTTTCATCTAATTAAAAGGGAAATTAGAAACAATTCAAATTACTAAGATAATGCAAGCAAAGACCCACATTTATGTGACTTGAATATTAGCATAAATTTCCCCACAGAAACTGGCCTCGGTGCGCCCGGAGCTGCCACGGTTAATTGAGTCCCTCGGAGTGCGGCAACCCAAAGAAAATGAGATTCTGCTTCTCAGCAGCCTAGAGTCGCCAGACTCCTGCCAGCATGACCCCAGCCACCCACAGGTAGGATATGAATACAGACCGGAACATCTGACATAATTTTACAGCTTACAGTCTGCCTGCTTGAACTGTGTTTGTGCTTGTGTATGTGTATCTCAGAGCCAGAAAACAGCGGATGTCTGTCTGGTGCATTGTTCCTGTGGGCGCCGCCCGACCCAAATCAACAGTGTCATTATTGCGATTAACAAATTCCTGATTGGACTACAGTCAGGGCAAGAGAGGCAGAGGCATGGCCGATTGGCTGGTCAGCGGGCTGCTGAAGATGACACCAACCGATCTGTGTCATCCATAGAAGAAGACTTCCTCACTGCCTCTGAACAGCTTGGGGAAGACAGCGAGGATGACCCTTTCAGAAATGGTAAACAGTGCATCCATCTACCAGAAATCCAGTCATTGTAGTTCCATATATTATCTTTTGTATAGTACTTTCTATGGCCTTGCTGCTCGTATGTAATGAGAAAACTCGAATTCTGTGCAGCTCTGGCACTTTGACTGCATCTTCCCTCCTGTCCACCTTGCGAATAGACTGAAAATTACTTTTGGAAATGAATTATGGCTGAAAGAGCATTCAGCCATTTACGTATTCTCGGTTTCTGTGAGCATGCTTCGATAAGAGCGGGCCTATTTGGAGGACTGTTTGGGAGTGTTTCCATCCCAAGGCTATTTCTTAGTTTAGTAACACAATGTATCCATAGTCGCTACCAATGAGATTATGGTTTTCCAAACAATTTGGGCATGTCAAATAAATTTGCATCCATAAAAGCCTATAAATAAAGTCTTTAGTTTTGCCTTTGGGAATAATTTGGATCCCGACTTCTGTCTATGGTGCACTGCTTATAATATTCTTAATCAGAACTGCAATCTGATATACTTATTTAGATACAAAGTAACCAAGCAACAGCATGGATGCACAAGAACATACAGCAGTGAAACAATTAATTATCTTCAGTCTATGTTAATGAGTATGTGTGTGATAGAGAAAGAGAGACAAACAGGAAGAATAATTTAAAAAAAATTATGAAGTTGTATGTTTTTGGGAATATGCCATGGAAGACTCCCTAACAAAGAAGCACTGTCCCCAAAATGTCTCGTGCATTTCCTCTGTGCATGTCTGAAAGCTTGTTTGCCTTGCATTATTCTGTGCTATTGCTTTGGCCTCTAACAGTAAGCCAAACCCATGAATGTCTACATGTGGCAATACTCGCCCCAAGTCTAATATTAAAGGGACAAGATACACTGGGCTCTGCTGGGCTAATCTATAATTAATCTCTCAAATGAAATTAGAAGTAACACTGTGTGAAGGTTATGCTCTCCTCAAAGATAATGTAATATTCATAATCATATCAGTCCAGATATAGATCTGCATTTGTATGATCTTGGTTATGGAAAAGGACAACAAAAGCACATAGTGTGCTATGGACCCTCAATATATCCATTGGACATAGCAGACGACAGGAGAGGATAAATATTGACACTTTTTACCTCCTTTCACAGCTTTGTCCTTTATTTTCACCCACACTTCCTCATATCTCCTTCTCCATATCTCTGAATTGGCATGTAAATGGGCTTAATTTACATGTGCATTAAATTTGTCTTTTTGTATAGGATTATGAAACTGTTTTCAGAGGTCTGGCTTTAATAATCTCTATGTTCCTGTGGCTCAGTGGTTAGAGCATTGCGTTAGCAGCGCAAAGGTTGTGGGTTCGATTCCCAGGGAACACACATACTGACAATACAAATGTATAGCCTGAATGCACTGTAAGTCGCTTTGGATAAAAGCATCTGCTAAATGCAAATGTAAATGTAATCTATTTCCTCTCTCTGTGCCCCCACCCCATTTCTCACTTACCCTGCCACATGTCTTTCTTTCTGCAGATCCTGAGATTTCTATCATGCCCGAGTCGGTTAAGGTCATGAGAGCAGCCCACGCTCAAAGAAGGAATGAAATAGAGAGAGAGGATAGTGAGGACTCTGAGACCCTCTGCCCCTCTTCCAACTCCCAAAAGCTTTCAAGAACATATTCCGCCCCCTCAAGAGGCCCACCTGCTACCCCCAAAAAAGTCAGTCGTCACACCAGCGAGTCAGCCGGTCACTATGCTACCAATCTGGCTGAGTCAGTCCTGCAGGATGCTTTTATTCATTTGTCACAAGACGAACCTTCTTTTGTCATGGAGGCAGCGGTGAGTGTGTCCACCACCTCGCAGCACTCAAGTGATATAAGCCATTCCAGTGAAGAGCCACTGAGGGCTCGAGCCTGCTCTTTTGAACTTCCTAAAATCGTGATTGTCCAGAGTCCTGACAGCAGTGAGGAGGTAACAGAGTGGCCGGAATCTCAGTCACATGGGACAACAGAGCATAATACAGGAAATAGGACCAAAACAATGCACAACTCGGCAATTGGACACGCCGCCAAGCCAGTGGAAATAGCTTTGGCATGTGCTGCGAGTGTCATCGGGACCATTACCACCCCTCAGGTCACAGAACAACTCACACTGGAGTCAGGAGAAGAAGATGAGTCTGAGGATGAAGAAGAAGAGAGTGAGGCCAAACAAGGGGACTATTCGATTTCCTCTGCAGTATGTGGAATGTCTCAGGTCGCTGGAGCCATTGCCGTGGTAGATCTAGCAGATGACTCTGGGGATAGTGACGACTTGACAGACATCTACTCTGCCTCTATGGGACTTCTGTCAGTTGCTCAAGCTTCAACTGCAGTGCCTCTCCACTGTAGCATTGCAGAGGGCACCAGCGTTGAGGCTTTCAGGGCCAATGTTGCTGAAGTTCTCCTCAGGGAAGCTTCAGCTGTACTCACCCACAGACAAAGTTACTCAAGCATTGCAAACTTCCTTGAGACCACACATAACAAAATAGTGGATGGCATCACAAATTCAAGAAGGCATTATCATGAACAACAGGATATTGATAACTTTACCCAGGAAATATCAGATAATATATTTCAGTATGCCCTTGAGAAGGCTGAGAAGAGAAAAGAGCTAGAGGGTCCTGGCAAAGATGCCCCAAACATTGAGGGGTTCCTCTTGGATTGTGTGAATAATTTGGTCTTTGATGTCTTAAGTGTAACATCAAGGAAAATCGGTGACATTTCAAAATGTAACATGGGATCATGTGACAGGCAAGAAGGCAGCATCAGCTTTAGGGAGTATGAGGCTGATACCAATTCTGGCAGAGAAGCATTGAGCCAAAAACAACATTTGATTGAGCCAAGCCATGCTTATAATCATGGTGAGAGGCGAAGTAGTGTGGAGAAGTTGTCTGCTCTTATAGGGAAGAGAGAGAGAGAGCAAAAGCACATACTGGAAGAGAGAGACAGCGAGACAAAACTGAAAGAACCCTACAGACTTACTCTGAACAGAGTGACTGCCTTGGTCAAAAAGCAGTCTGACCTGGGCAGGAGTGACAAGAACGCAGACTCTGTGCTCCCTTCAGCTGAAAGTTCACCACTTCATATGCCACGAGGGAGGGCAGGAGGAGAGAGCGAGACCAGGCAGCAGTCTTTATCGTCCTCTTTAGGAGCACTTGTGGCACTTAAAATGGATTCATGTGAGTCCAGAACTCCTGTCACATGCTTCGCTGAAGACTTAGCGACCACTGTGGTCTCCATGGCTACAGAGCTGGCAGCGATATGCCTGGAGAACTCCAGCGGAAAGCAGCCGTGGTTCTGCGCCTTAAAGGGTGGTCCGCAAGGTCCAGAGGGACTGCTTCTTCCCTGCCGCACAGCCGCAGCCCTCCGCCGGAAAGAGAAGCAAAATGGCACTGCAGTCACCAAGAAACACAGACCTCCACGTCTCAGTGAAATCAAACGTAAAACCGAAGAACAGCCCGAACTCATGGAGCGCCTGGTCAACCGTGTCGTGGACGAAACTGTCAATCTAGACGAACCTACCACCTCTGATCCATTTGCACTCTTTGCGTCAGAGGTCACAGCCAGGATAATGAACTGCCCGGAAATGAGTGTGGTGGACCCTTTCAAATCTGAACAGTCATCTCGCAGCCGCATGCAGTGTGAGAGATGGAGCAGCAGGGGCAAATCATCAAGCTACGAGAGCATTCCAGAGGAGGACGCAGATGCCTCCAGGACAGCAAACACGTTGGGACCAGGAAACAGGCTTGGGCATAATTTAAGCAGAGGTAGTTCTATCTCCAAGCAATCCAGCTGTGAGAGCATTACGGATGAGTTTTCTCAGTTCATGGTGAACCAGATGGAGACAGAAGGTCGAGGGTTTGACCTTCTGCTGGACTACTATGCTGGGAAAAATGCCAGCAGCATCCTTGCAGCAGCTGTTCAGCTAGCTGCAAGTAAAAAAAATGGACACCTCAATGTGCACACATCATCTTGTCTCTCTAAGCAGTCTAGCACTGAGAGTATCAGTGAGGAGTTTTATCGCTTCATGCTAAAAGACATGGATAAGGAGAACAAGGACTACAATCTGACCAAGACCAAAGAGTGGAGTAATAGCCTATTACCCCCGTCTCCGAGAAACCCATTTTGTATCCGTCAGTCTTCTGTTCCTGACAGGCGATCCTCAGATTCCAGACTAACTGTAAACTCACCCATCAAGGCCAATTCATTCGATGGTTTTGCTCGAAATGTACATGGGGACTCACTCAACATCTATCCAATCAACACTGTGTCGTCACAGGGACTCTGCAAATCTGATTCATGCTTGTATAAGCGTGGCCATACGGACCAAATCACAGACATGCTGATTCACGAAACCTGGGCTAGCTCTATCGAGTCTCTAATGCGCAAGAATAAGATAATAGCGGAGCCCTCAGAGGACAGTATGGAGCTCGATTCAGCTGACTCGCAGCCACATGTACAGCTCTTTGCTAACCGTCTTGCAGCAGACATCGTAGAGAGTGGCAAGGCCCTGCTTGGAGGCCAGCAGGACGGCGTTGTGGCTGCTTGTCAAGTTCCAGTTGGAGAAAGGAGACACGGCTTTAAGCTGTCTCGTCGTGAAAACAGTGGAAACCGGCCAAGTGTAGAGCATCAGGAAAATTGCGATAGCTCTCACAGTTCGTCCTGTGTGAGGCAAGCGTGGCGTGGACAGAGGGAGGTACCCTTGATCCACATTGAACCAGATCAAAGAGAAGAGGCCTCAGAAGACATGGGGAGGGTTGGGCCCCACCACACAGAAGCATCCCATCAGATCCAGCCACAAAGCGTCAAAGAGAGTGAGACAGAAACTAAAAGCAGGTACATAATATCACCTACATCCTTTTTTCAGAGGCTAAGCCTTAGTTCTCATAACTGATCATAATTGATGGACAACTATACCCGCGAGCAATCACAATCCGGTGCCGAGAAAAGAAAAAGATGAAGCCCGTGCATCACTTTCAGGTAGGGTAGGGTAGACTGAGTAAATTTGAGACATGTGTACAGTTGAAACACCTTAAATAACTTGTGAACACAAGAACCCAGAGCCGTGATTTTTGCTCCAAACATGTGTATTAGTGTTCTCTTTGATCGTGGGAAATTTGAAATGTGTGCGTCTTTCCACTCCGAAGATATTGGAAGAAATATATGGTTTCATTGAATAACACTGTTAAAATACATGATTTATTATAAAATAAACAATGTATGTGCATTACATATTATTTCAAATGCCTGTAAAGGGAGTTGCTGCTGTTACACTTACAGGACGATCAAGTCCTTGTTTAATATTGTCCAAACATTTAGGCTAATTAAAATATCCACTCAATCTTTCATTTTTGGCCACCTTTTTGCAATAGATGACAGAGCCTCTATAATTTCTTCAACAAAAACATGTGGACATCACAACACTTACAAAAATGAATCATGGCTTTATAGTAGTAAAACTGCCTAATTTTCTTTTGTGTGATTTCTGAATGTTTGAGTCTATAAAATCAATCAGACAAATGTAAATTGTAGCAGTGGTATCTGTCTAGACTAAAGCTACAATAGTAATATGTAAATAATATAATTTAATTACAATTTATTTATTTACTTTTATATTTTATTAAAGTTCTATTTTGATCCCGATTCCAAAAGGATTTTTTTGTGTGTTTTTTTTACTTCCATAATATTTGACAAAGGGGGCACAACAATACAATTCTGCTTAGGGCACCTATTTGTCCAGCAGCGGCCCTGTTAGAAACTTACCGTGTTTTTCTATAGTACAGTGACTTCTTATAGATCATGGAGAATTCTCAATTCATGACCCCTTTTTCAGAGGATAACACAAAACATTTTGCTTCATGTGTTGTCAGTTGTCACACATGGTGTTTATAAATCTAAACAGCACATCTCTGTAAAGGGATTCTCCTCTGTAACACCCATTTTTACCTACACTGATAAACAAAAAATAGAGAAGCATAGATTGACATTATGTATATGTTCCCTTGATTTTTCCTTTTCTTGACCCAGGCTCTGGACAGTAAAGGATGCTTTGGGGCAAAATTAGCAAAGTTATAATTACTGGCTCATTGTGACACTGCAGTTTTGCCGTGTGTCCTCTTTCCCCCCTCAGCGGTGACAAAGACAGGGCCTCCTCAGTGGCCACAGCACCCTCTGCAGGTGTGGAGGTGGAGCGACGCTCTCTCAGTGCTAGCAGTGAGGAAAGTGGCTCAGGTAGCTGGGCCCAGATTGCCCCTGAAGACGACCCCCAGGAGGAGACCACCAGTAGCTTTATCCAGCTAAGCGAGGGGTCAGTCTTCCAGTAGACCATCATGCCTTGCTGGACAGTGTGGCTTCTCCATTTGGCTTTTCATTAAGCTATGTGCTAGATACAATCCTTGACAGCGCTGGGCACGTCCAGAGTGCAGTGTAGCACACATATGCAAGTCTGCTTTCCTAATCTTTAAAGTAACTATTTATTAAATTAGAGCTCCGGTGAGAGTTAAGCGTTAAAGCACTTACTTTGCCCTCACTGTATAACTAATATAGCAGTTTTTACATATCTTAATTGATATTAATGTGATGTCGCTTATGTGATTAGTCCTCAGCCAGACGGTGTTGTCTTTAAAGTCTGTAGCCGTTGCCTTTAATTTACTTTCTAGCACACAAATGCACAGACACAGTGATACAGAATCAGACATAATGGCTTAAAGAGAAATGCACATCATACAAAGAATAAATGCAACAAAATTGCCTACTAGACGTTCATGTCATTCCTGTTATGTAGCACTTTTTGAGCTCTGTAAGTTTAAGAAAATGAATATGCTGGAGTTGTAATTTAAAGTTTAAACCAGACTTTCAGTAGTGCTTTGCCTACGCTGAGGCACTTAAATACTTTATTTATTTATAGGGATAGTTCACCCAAAAATGAAAATGTGATGTTTATCTGCTTACCCCAGGGCATCCAAGATGAAGGTGACTTTGTTTCTTCAGTAGAACACAAATGAAGATTTTAAACTCAAACCATTGCAGTCTGTCAGTCATATAATGGCAGTCAATGGTACTCACGGCTTTGAGATAAAAAAAAATCATACACAGACAAAACCAAATTAAACCCTCCGGCTCGTGACAATACATTGAGGTCTAAAGACACGAAACAATCGGTCTGTGCAAGAAACTGAACAGTATTTATATTGTTTTTTACCTCTGATCCACAGTACTGTCCAACTGTCCTGAGCGTGTACACATCAGCCGGCGCGTGACGTGTCTTCTTCTTATTAGACTTATAAGTGCATTACCACACCTATCTCTCAAATGGACCATTGATACTAGTAAAATTGAGATTGTAGATAGAGTGTCAATAGCTATGTTTCCATCCAAATATTCGAATTAAACTTATGTGCAAATCTGGAATATCGCTTCCATCCAATGAGTCAAAGAGAACAAAATCGTCACTTCCTGGTAAACTGTGGCACTAAATATCACTAAGAATATAGGAGAAGCCACTGAATATAATAATATTTCATATATGACATAATTTACTTGTACCTCAGAGCGAGCAGTCGAGACACAATAAATGCGGTTGTTACTTTCAGAGGAGGATGCCTGCTGTTTGGGAGTAAGACAATTGTACAGACAATTATATTATATCGTGTAAGACAATTATACAGAAATACTTTGACAACAGACTTTGCTCAGGCTTTTCAGAATGACCATAACAACATATAGATGCAGTGAACGAGATCTGGTTAGTCAAGTTATCCCGTCTCATAGCGCAAAGTCACATTACTTTTTCCATGCGCATGGAGGAATTTATTCGGTAAATGTATTCCATCGTTTATGCACATTTTTTCTTATTTATCCTAAACATTTATCCTACTCAAATGTGAGCGTAAGTAGGTTATAGTCTGAGGAATAATCATGGTTTCACGGTTATTACGATTATTATGCATTTATTAATTTCTCAACATAAAACCACATAAACTCTCTTTAGATATTAAAGTGTTATTTATTGCTGCCTTTTGAAACAGAAATAACACAGTAAGCAATAATGCAGCACAAAATAATAACACTAAAGAAATAAAAAAATCCATCTCTTCTATTGGAATTAAAAAGGGGACCTCTGCTCTGTAAACATCAGTCAGTATTTCCCTTTTGAAAATAACAAATGGAAATAGATCACAAATGTTTATGGTGTTTTCATTTTGTATATTCTTTCTACATTTCTTTTAGACCTGAGGTACAGAACTTGGAAAGATGATGAAAGTTTTTTAAACTTATGAATAATACTATAACAGGGATGATAAATCACAATGTTAATTAAGTATTATTAATATAAGACTAATATTAACATTATTTATCCCACAGAGGACACTGTTACTAATGAGGGGAATGAACTAAACTATTATTGTAATCAACTGTCATCCATTCTTATTCATTTTAATAATCTTTATTCATCTGATTTTATATATGGCCTGAGAAAATCATGTCTATTATTTTGGTTTGTGAGAGATCCCCACACAAACATTTAGGAGGACAGAAACTTGTCAACGCTGCCCAGCGACTTTCATTAATAAAATAGCTTAGATACTGGATCACTACATTATATTAATCAGCAAAGAGGGGGTGAAATTACTGTTTAAATGACTCAACTCAAATATTAATTGATTTGTAGTGATGCGCAGCTGTAGGTAGACTAATTCACACACGCAACGGTCACCTCTCTCTCTCTCTCTCTCTCTCTCTCTCTCTCTCTCGCTCTCTCTCTCTCTCTCTCTCTCTTTCCGCATCTCTGTCTGAAGCGGGCAGAATGCTAGAGATAACGAACTTCGCGTCAGGTGGTCCTTGCCTTCACGTCGTGCATTAAAATCCTTTATTTCACAACGAGAACAGGTTGGCTAGCCGTGCATTATCCCTTATGAAACGTATACTCTTTAACGGCGATTTAAACGGCAATATTTAAATGACGCCCTGGTTATTCTTTGTGTGCCCAAAATGGTCCCACACTATGGACTTCAGACGTTCTCTGGTGGAAATAAAGGATCGCTGTTTGGTTCCTCTGTCACAGTTAATCAAGTGTGTGTAGTAGCCTCCGTGTCTCTGATAGGCACGTCGTTTTAAGCTGGTGCATCGCTAGTGTAACTTTGCTTTACGCAAGTTGCAACAGTTCCGTTCCGTGCAACAGAAACACTCAGTTTAGCAGAGCTTTTACGATTAATTAACCGTGACGTTTTAAAGCGCGGTTAATAGTAAAACCGGTTAATCGCTGCATCCCTACGCGTAAGAGTGGCCTTTTATTTTGGCCAGCCTAAGGCACACCTGTGCAATAATCATGCTGTCTAATCAGCATCTTGATATGCCACACCTGTGAGGTGGATGGATTATCTCAGTAAAGGAGAAGTGCTCACTAACACAGATTTAGACAGATTTGTGAACAATATTTGAGAGAAATAGGCCTTTTGTGTACATAGAAAAAGTCTTAGATCTTTGAGTTCAGCTCATGAAAAATGGGGGCAAAAACAAAAGTGTTGCGTTTATCATTTTGGTCAGTGTAAATATGATAGAGACATGAACATTTTCTGCATAACAGGAATGACCCATTTGTTTTCTTATCTGACTAGTTCCCTTCACACACACACACACACACACACACACACACACACACACACACACACACACACACACACACACACACAAACACAACACACACACACACACACACACACACACACACACACACACACACACACACACACACACACACACACACACACACACACACACACACACACAAGGGAGAGAGACTCCATTTGCACAGCACAGCTGTGTGAGTAAACGGCTCTGACAACATGATTGAGTCTGGAGCAGAGCTCTCACCCAAAGCCTCCACAGCCAGTGCTTATAGTCCTGACAGGATGTGCCTCACACTGACAGACAGGTGCCATGTGTCACATCCTGTTGACTCTAGTCTAGAATGCAAAGGATGTAATGGGTGTGCGAGTCCCTCTTGCTGATTGAATCATGCCCAGCCTGCCACGCTCACTGACGCTTCCTAACCTGCGCCAACTCAACGCCATCCTCACTTACCCGAGTCTGGGTATCCGGCCATCCGCCTCCATCTGGCTTTAACCCCCACTTCATTGTCTTTCCGCCCTGCCGGGGGGAAAGGTTACTCTCTGCTTGTTCATCCGGCTGTTGCCGGTGTGGGCACAGGTGGCTCACGTTCATAGTCATCAGCTGGCAGTGAGCTGCCGGTGATGTCCATGCTAATGACTCTCATGCCAATGCTCATGCCTACTCGCTCTACTCCAAGCCCCGCTGCTGTACACGGCTTAGTGATCATCGCTGAGAAAATTAGTAGCTTCTGCATTGTTCACACCCTTACAGATCCAGAGAAAGAGCACCGGTCCAAATGTGGAACAATTACGACTTTTTAATGTTGCTGAAAGAAACCAAGGCTGCATTTATTTGATCAATAAAAATAGTAATATTGTGGAACATTATTATAATTTAAAATAACTGTTTTATATTTAAATGTTTAAAATGTATTTTTTTTCCTTCTGATGCTAAACTGAATTTTCAGCATCATTGCTCCAGCCTTCAGTGTCACATGATCTTCAGAATCAGCTGATTTGCTGCTTGAGAACTTCTTCTATTAATATCTATGTTAAAAACAGATGCAGTACAGATGCAGTGCCATTCAAAAGTTTGAGGTAAGTAAGCTTTAAGCTTTTATTCAGCAAGGATGCATTCAATTGACCAAAAGTGACAGTAAAGATTTTTTTATTTAACATTTTTCAAATAAATGTTGTTCTTGTGGATCATGATTTCCACCAAAATATGAAATAGCAACGTTTTCAACATTGATACAAACAAGCATTATTAATAATTGAGTACCAGTAGTAATTGCAAATCATGTTAGATTGATTTCTGAAGGATCCCGTGACACTGAAGTCTGTAGCAATGATGGTGAAATTCAGCTTTGCATCACTCAAATAAATAATATTTTAAAATACATTCAAATACAAAACTGTTCTTTTGAATTGACTTCACAATAGTATTGTTCTAATTGTATTTTAATCAAATTGATTCAACTTTGAGGAGCATAAAAAGCATTAAAAATGAAAAAGTCATAATTATTCCAAACCTTTGACTGGTAGTGTATGTGTACACATTTATCTGTTAATGTGTGTGTGTGTGTGTGTGTGTGTGTGTGTGTGTGTGTGTGTGTGTGTGTGTGTGTGTGTGTGTGTGTGTGTGTGTGTGTGTGTGTGTGTGTGTGTGTGTGTGTGTGTGTGTGTGTGTGTGTGTGTGTGCGTGCGTGCGTGCGTGTGCGTGCGTGCGTGCGTGCGTGCGTGCGTGCGTGCGTGCGTGCGTGCATGTGTGTTTCAGAAATGGGAACAGCAGCGCTTCTAGTCTGGGATTGGCAGACCTGGAGGGCTTTCTAGACTACTCCATCTCCAGCAACCTAATCAGGTATCCAACAGCAACACGATAACCACAGCACACTTAGAAATACTCGCTCAGAGCTAATGGCTGTCAAGCGCTCATCCATAACCCAGAGCGCTGTCCAAATCCTCACATCTGCAGCTCCATAGTGAAAGGACGAGAAATGAAAGTCAAACTTGGATCACATTCTGTCATATTAGAGTGATGTATGTAAATGTCTGGGAACCATCTCAAGCATGGACATTTCTAATGGGCTTTGTTGCCAAAAGCCTTCAGTCCTTTACTATTTTGAGCTCTTATTAGATGAGTGCAATATAGTCCTGGCCCCTGAGAGGCTCCACGAGGGGACTGGAACACGGCCAGCATTGCTCTATACAGCATGATAATGACCGTGTCTCTGTTTGCAGCGAGGACAGAGAGAGGAAGGCGTCACACTGTCAGGATCAGATGGACGGTGAGTGATCCCGCCCTCTACATGCACGCATACATATTTGAATGAAAGATCATTCATCGCTGGAGCTTCACAACTGTGTTTGGCGCTGCTCTTCACACTTCTGCGCTAATATATTCAGTCTGAAGTCGTTTGAGTTTCTCGTTTTCTGGCAGTCTGATCTTTTATATAAATGTCACATGTTTTTCACGATGTTATTTCTCTGTGAATGAGGATTTTTAAGTGCACCGGAGGCTCACTTGGAGCCCTCGATGAGATACTTTTCAACTTTAGTTGTTCTTCATGCAAATTGTGATATAGGATAGTCTCTAGAACTTGATTTGGGGAGTTATTAAATGTAATTATTCAAATGCACTTGAGTGGGCGGGACGGCAGCGTTAGTGGGCGGGATGCTTCTGAGCCAAAAGTTAACATGTTGGACTGCGGGAGCAAACAAACAAACATTGAAATAGACTGCAAGATTAATCAAAATACAACCAGCATCATGCAAATGCTAAATAAATATGTGTTGCATGTGTTACGACCCTTTTAAGATGGTCTAGGGGGTAAAAGGAGTAACATTGAGATTGTGGCAAATTGCAAAATTATGGAGGAAAGAGAAAATGCAAAGACAACGAACTGCCAACAAAGGTGATTTCATATACAAAGTGAAAACGAATCCATATAATTACAAAGTATATTTATGAAAATATAACTCAATAAAGAAATAACCAACATGTACAAATTTACAATGCAGAAAAAAACTAAGCATATCAACCCAAGAGAAAGGAGACGCTAGTGAGGCCAATAGAAAGAAAGAAACAAAATCATTTTGTATTTATCATTCTTATTTAAACCTCTAACCTAACTAAAGGAAGAAAAATATAATACATTTTCAGCGCCGTATACTTCCTTACTCTCAACTAACAAAACAAATCATACACCTCTTACCTGGGGTTTCTATACACAGTCCCCTAGATGTTTCTCTATCCAGCTTCCTCTTGAGTAACCGTCAGAGCATCCGCTCATCAAAGCTCAGAGAGCAACGCCATCCCAATTACAAAGTAACAACAAATCAATCAAACAAAAATGGAGAATCAAAAAAGGTGGTAAAGTTCAACGAATGTCAAACAAAGACAAAGGCAAAATTGTTTTATTTTGTATCATTTATTGGGGAACTAATCTTACTTTTTAATGTTTTATTAACATTTTATTTCTAATGGTCTAAGAATAGACCACTGAAAACCCACATATGTCCACCTCTGATCTAAATAGCCTAATAGTGGAATGTGTCATACTGTCGTGCTATGAATTATTGCACAATTAATCTATCCTCTTTTCTCTTTCATTGATCATCTCAGTTTCTACTGTTCTGTTTCTTGGGCTCTCCCTAAAATCTTTGAGAAATAGCAGAGCATTAGACTCATTGCACGTGTTCTTTGTTTCATTTTCCAAGCGCCAGAAATGAAACTTGCAGAACCTCACACATGGTTTAAAACAGTGGTTCTCAAACTGGGGGCCGCGGCCCCCTGGGGGGCCACTAGATGGCACTAGGGGGGCCGCAAAGAAATTATAGAATATGACATTTTTTACAATTATTTTACCTGTATGCAAGTCAGGATTTTCCTATCTGAACTATGATGTATTTAAAAAAATATAAATATTTAAAACATAATATCAATTATGCGCAACACACTACGCTGAAACATCACCTAACCGTTGACGTACTAGTGAACACAACGACATGAACACGCTGATAAATGCTATTTAACATTTACAAGTTTTTAGATCGAGGTTGCAGTGTCTCAGCTGAGAAGATAAATACAGAAGAGCCCATCGTGAAAAAACGAAACTGCGTAAATTTGACGACTCGTACATAAAATATGACGTTATGGAATATAGTGATGGTAGAACACAGTACACACTGTGCTTGAAGATTGTATCCGTTGAAGCACTGAAACTCAACCGACATGTCACAACAATTCATCCGGAGCATGCAAATAAAAATAAGGATTTTTTTTGTCAGAGAAAGAAAGAAGAATACGTCAAGCAAACGGTACGACTGACTAACATCACGACAATACACGCGAAAGCACAGCAAGCATCGTATCTTGCGGCCCTGCGAATAGCCAAATGTAAAAAGCCTCACGCGATCGGGATATGTGCCGAGTGATGCTCGGGGAGGAGCAAGATCTGTATTGCAAGATTTATTTTATATTGTACAACTTGTATAATATTGTATATGTCTTCTATATTGAAAAACTATTTCTTTTTTAAGTAGATCAGATATTTTTTAATGTTTCTTGCAGAAAAACAGATTGCTAAAAGAACAAACAGATTGCTGTTCAAACTGCAAACCAAACTTGAGCCACTGTCATTTACTCCATTAAAATGTAAGAAGTTTTTTACAAATCAAATGTAAATGAACTTTTCAGTATTGATCTTCTACTATGGACATCATAAATAACTGTTCAGTTTTCAATACTTTTGTTGCACTTATCAGAAAATATTATTATTAACCGTCAAAACTCATATCAATTTGTTATATTTTATGAAATGTAGACTTTAACCAATTTTGTATATTCAACATTGGAGACATAAGGCTACAAACATAATTGTTGTTCCAGCATTGTAAAAATGCATGTTTTTGGTACAATCTAAAATTTGAAGTAAAATTATAAGTTTGAGGATGTTTTAGTCATGAGTTTTCTTTTGGGGGCCACAAAATAATTCTCGGGGGCCTCCTCCTGAAAAAGTTTGAGAACCACTGGTTTAAAATAGTTGTCCTTATTATAATTGTAAAGATTACAAGCACAAAAGTGGCACTGTACAGCCCTGCTGAGGTTCCTCTGATCCTACTCGTGCATTTTTCTCTCTGTTGTTCGTGTGATTTAATCTTTGACCTCCTCTATCTGAGTAACATAGTAATGAGCTCTCGTCTCTTGAATCAGCGTACAGTCTGTCTTACTGAGCAGCGCTGCTTGCCCTCATCACTCAGTGTGCTTCTAGTGTTTGGCAGAAGGACAGATGCTCTCGAGCAGAGACAGAGAAAGCTAAGAGACGTTTGTATTGCCAGCACAGACTCACACCTCACAAATGACTCATTCATATGAAGGAGAACAAAAGAGACGTTCAGACACAGGAGCTGACGGGCAAAGCGTCATCCTGCTGGGAGAGAGAGGGAGGGATGAGGAGAGGGTGTTAAAATGGGAAGATGTGTGATAGAGCAAGAAAACAGAGGACAGTTTAATTTAGGAACAGATCTTTACTTTTCCGGAGCACCGAGTGAGGAGGAGGATAGAGATGGCATGATGAAATAAATATCACTGAGGGAAAGAAAAAGCTCGAACTGCTTTAGAAGAGATAAGCTAAAAACCAAGAAAAATGTTCTGAGTGGAGAAAAGTGGGAGAGCTTTCGAATGACTGTAAAACAATGCTTTAGCAGTGAGACGGTGGGCTGCGTGAATGTTTAAGCCCCTCTCGCTTTATTTCCCATGAGCTCTTTATCATTCACACGGATCCATATTCATATAGAGCAGTGGATATTAACGTTCTCGACCCGCCACAAATGTTGCTTTTGACTTTATAATGTGAATTAAGATGAGTACGTGCCAGGGCCTGTAAATCAGATGTTTCATCACAATATGATCTGACATCAATTATATTAATCAATGATACTATATTTGACGATACTTCAAAACATGCCACGGTTTGATTAGATTCAGGGTCTGCAATCAAGATATCAATATTACGATATTATGTGCTAAACTAAAATAAAACCATTAAAAAGTTGTTACTTTGTTCAAATTAAATAAACTTTAACTGAAATAAAACTAAATATTAAACTCATATTTTGTCACTTTTAGTTTTTATTAGCAGTTTGATGTTTTATTTTTGTTTCATTTTTTATTTTAATAATTTTGCTGTTTGTCATTTTTATTTAGTTTATCTTGATGTACTAAAATAACTAATACTGAAATGAAGATAAATAAAAACTATACATGCATATTTAAAAATATAATGCAAATGACAAACACAACTAAATTATTAAATCAAACACAACTCAAAAATGAAAAAAGTATCAAATGAAAATTGCATTGAACCTTTACTAAAAACTATAATATTTTAATGATTCTAAAGTAACACTAACTATGTGCCTATTTTACAATGCAAGTTACACTTTTATTAACTCATAAATGCAACCAAAATGTAACGTGATCATTTAAATAAACTGTCTGAAAATTGCAAATCCTGTATCCACATTGGGACATCCAAAAAAAATGTTTTGTTTTTTTTATAATATAGAGAAAAAAATAAGCTGCAGATGAGATCATAAATCATTGGCTTGTGCGATAAGATAAGTAATGACAGATGAGAACGTTTTCTATTCTCCATGAAATGTGCTAATCATTCTCCTGATTAGCACACAACAACACCAGCTTCTCCAAAAAAATTCTCATTTTACAAAACAAAATAATACAATTAATACAGTTGAAAAGGTAAGAAAAACAAGTGTATTGTTATGAAAAATGCACAAAAATTATATTTTAAATAATCATAATTGATATGAAATAAATATTTTCTAAAACTTATTTACTCTAAAACTTAGCTATAAATCTAAACCAGTTGTGTTGCAAATTTGACGTTGATATCTCAAAAATGAGCTTTCAGTAAGGTTTTGTTTGGCTGCAGTACCAAACATTTATTCTTATAATGACCAAACATGTATTATTATAACTCCTATTATTTTCCAGTGCTGTCACTTTTTACTGCTAACAGTACAATTGTAATTGAGGTTTGTTTGGTGGGGGGGGGGGGGGGGTACATAGTAAGTCCCAAAATCTTTACCAAGTTTCACACTATTCCAATGAAGGTTTAAAAATGCTGCATTTTTCTGTTAAAAATTATCAAAATGTGTGCTACTAATTTCTGCACTAAGAAATGCTTTTCAATATTATTTTCAATAATGCAACATATTAGATTCTGCTTGAATCCCACTCAGAGTAGTGTCTGGTTCTCTCTCTCAGAAGTCACGTCCGGTCTGTCCACAGCGGGCAGCAGCTGTCAGCGGGAGCTCCTGGTGCTGAACGTTGACATGGATTCAGACTGTGTGGATGAAGAACTGAGAGCGGCGCTACAGTGGATCGCTGCGTCTGAGCTCGGCGTGCCGGCGCTCTACTTCAGAAAGACTCAGGAGCACAATCTCGCTAAGGTGAGGACAATCGGAGGTTGTGCGTTTCTTAGAATAACTAACCAGGTCCGAGCCGAATCTGCACACAGAACTACACAGATTTCAGCGCTTGTCATTCAGAAAGTTCTCCAGTCTCTCCATGTTTAAATATTTTGCATAATTTGATTATAGTGTCAGCTAGCAATAAGAGTTTAGTAGCCTTCTCTGAGCTGTGATAAACAGAGTAAACTTTGCTTACATTTTACAATATTTAAATCCACCGTGCAGAATCAAAACTAAATAAATGCAAAATAAAACTAAACAAACTGAAATCCATCTGGCCATTATTCTCATTTTACTGATGAAACACACAGCATGAATGCAGTATGGCCATGTGGCAACAATGTTGCATTTTACAATTTGAAAAGATTGAAACAGTGCACATAATGTACTGTTTATAGAGACAATTGGATGACGTGTAGAGTGTATGGAGGCAGTGTTTTGAGCCCTGCCTTCATCACTGTGTCCTTCAGCACGGCTCCAGGGGTGTAGAGCGGTGCAGTTTGTAGTCCTAAAACCTGAAAAACAATTAGCATGGATTCTCTCTGGAATTTCTAATGCAGTTTTAGAATAGCAGTTTTTCCGATTTGTGAGTAAAATAACTTGGAGACATTTTATTGGACAACACAAATTACATACACTCGTACACATGCATTTTGAAATGGTAGAAGCCAGTAGAGTTGATGCTGTTTTTATTATTCATAGCGTATATATGCAATAATTAAATAAACCAATGCGCTTATAGAATTATTGGTGTGCTTTTCGGAAGCCTAGTATTTAGAATGCGATGTTGTTAAAGGGGACATCGGATGCCCATTTTCCACAAGTTGGACCAACCTTTACACCAGTGGTGTAGTCAAAAACAGTGGTTTACTATTACCCAGTCACCCCCAACATGTTCATTTATACAGATTGTATTATAAGGAAGAATCGACTGGTTTCGGTGCATGTCTCTTTAAATGAGAACTCCACCCCCTCTTCCATTTTTTGTGCATTTGGTGGCGCTTTACCATCAAAACCAAAACTAATCCACTGCGTCCTCAGTGGCTCTGATGTCGGGAGAAAATGAAGAGTCTTATGTTCACTTTTACATCCAGCTACAAAACACCTGCTTTGCTTAGCGGAGGCATTATTGTCGCTACAGCTGATCGAGCGCAGAGAAAATGGTTGAGAGGCAGAAATATGCTAATATGGGGCAGTCTGTCAGCAGTTGTGGGCGGGGCCTGAGCAGTATGACATCATTAAAACAGCTTGGTAATAGAGGGGGGGGACTATGACGTCACTCTGTTAGCATGAAACTGGTTCACTCGACAAAAAGCCAATAGGATTTTTCCATAGGCTTTTGGATTATAAGCTCAAAACATAAGTTCTGTGTTTAATCATAGTTCATGAAACTTACATGTTTTTTCCATCAAGATATTCTTCACAAAATAATATAACTTTGACGAGTTTTGAAGCCTGAACAAAAGCACAAGAACTGAAAAGCTAAACTTAGGTTATAAACGAACTACTGCACCACACGACCACCGCGCTGCCGACAGCTTTCTCAAACTTCATTTTAACGTTCAGTGAAAAGGATTTACACTGTATATGAATTTTCATCCACGCTACATGCACCTTTTCATATAAACTGGAATAAATATAAAACTAGAGCCAACGTAAAACTGAAATGAGACATTAGTAATAAATAGTATAGTGAATAAATGAAATAAAGGACATTTAAAGCACGTATTTCTGTACATTTTGAAATAAGGTGCATTAAAAGTCAATTAATCCTTGATTAATAAAATGTATCGCAACATATTTAATCTTTTAAATAACAGCAGAGTGAGCGAGTTTTTGAATATGGTAAGATTAAACTTATTTTTAGTGAGCTAAGCACCATATTTCAGCTATCATGTTAGGGTGGGTACACAAAACGTTATTTTATCCTTGCTTCTAGGAAATACTCAATCTATGCTTTCTAACAGCTTCATGTGCAACATTTAATTTGAACGTGGCTTTAAGCACTATGCATCATTAAAGTTTCACTTTCACCACATAAAGGCGGTAAATGTGGTGTTTACATGTAATAATCGTAATATGAGTTTACCTTATGATCCGAACCCAGAGTCTCAGCATCAGTGAGATAAAACGAGCATCTTCCCTTCGAAGACGTGTCGCATTTCGGGACAAAGCAACAAAAAAAAACATTGTCGAACAACAATATAAAATGCGGGAAACTATTCATTGGTTATTCTAAAATGAATTGTATTACAAATTATACTAAAACTGTAAAATACTGTAAATTGATAAACTGTTTGGCGTGATGACGTTGAATGTCTCAGACAGCGCCTGTAGTCCCGTTTAGCAACTTGTTAGCAACCGTCTTTTTTAAGAAACGTAACCGCTTAAAAAAATCATGAGTGGTGTGTTTTATGTCGTATAATAAAACGTGAAAGTATCTTAAGCTTGTGTGAAACACAGACCTTATTTAAAGGATTTAACCAAAAATCCCATTCAAAAAACCCATTGACTCCGGGACGATGTAAGTGCTACAATGCTAACTCGCTTCCGGGTTTTCGCCTACAAAGTGACATCATAGTTCCACCACTCTATTGAGACTGTCTAGGGTTTGAAAAAAAAAGAGGAATTAATGGATTTTTGTCATTGTAGTGTGGTTGTGTCCACAAACTGCTAAAACACATTTATATATAAACACCACGTAATACTGAATTGCATGTCCAAAGTCCCTGCTAAAACACATTTATATATAAACACCACGTAATACTGAATTTTGCATCTAATGTCCCCTTTAAAGTCCCTGTTGGTTTAATGGTAAGGTGTCCCAATAGTTTTGTCCCATATATATATTTTGGTAGCATTCGTTACACAAGCTACATGTACTTATTATTATAACAAATGTTATGGCTGTCAGGAGTCATCAGATGACTGACGATTAGCATACAGTGGATCGGCCGTGTTCTGCAGCCTAGCATGAATGAGAGCAGACAGATGATTAATCCCGCATATCAAGATGCAAGGACTGACGTGACATATGCTTATTCTGGCATGCAAGCCACCTAACCACCCTAACTATAGCAAGCATTTTTACATATTTTAGCATTAAATGTGCATAGTTTATTACTTAGTACTGTAACAAGCACACCTTAAAATAATGTGTAACCTATTTGTCTTGCCTTCATTTGTTCTGCATGGCTTTGGCAATTGTACATAATTGGTGTTGTTTTGTATTATTTGCATAAATATGTATAGAGTATATGTTACTGTTACATGCTGCATAACAAAATTGAAAAAAATTATATTGTTATAACAGGGTTATTATTGTTAACTAACACTAAAACCTCAAATAAGCATTTTCATTACATAAACCGGAAATAAAAATATTTTTTACACAATATATTTTTAGACAAATAAAAACATAACACTTTAACTCAAATAAAGTGAAGAATAAAATCTAATTCAACTATCAATAAAAACTATAATATTATATCAATGGCACTAAAATAAGAGTGGTGTAACTGCACTGACTGCTGATAAAGAAGAACTGAACAGCGTGTGTTTGTTTCTCAGTTCCACAGAGTGGTGCAGTTGGCAGGTCAGAAGGCTTGGCGTGTTGGTGACTTGTTCAGCGCTGTGGCTCAGTTCTGTCAGCTCCACCAGGACCTGGAGCACAGAGGACGGCCCGTGCCCAGCCTGTTCGACTGGATACTGAAGACCAATCGCTAGAGCGCCACCCATCTACAGACCAGGAGCTGGAGACGCCACATATCTGTCCCGTGCTAGCACACGTATATCGTCAGGAGCCAGTGTGAAAACACCAAACACCAATCCCATGAGCCGCTAATACACCCTCACACAAGCAAACTGTTTATAGACTCATAGATCCCACAGACTCATCCACAGCCACCGCCATGACTGTACATCAGCACGTTTTTCTAGAGCTCAGCTGTGAAACTCTGTCTATCACAGGATAGCTAGGTTTATAAGACACTCGCACGCAGTAACGGCTCCCAATCCCAAGATCCTCAGCATGAGGCTTCCTCAGTACCGAACTTGCCCTCTCTGACCACCAGCACATACACATTTGATATCCTTAAGATTCACAGCTTGCATTCCACCATCTCTGTCACACTTGTCTTTGCTAGATCACAGGAATATACTGTAGGAAGAAATGCCTTGACCATAAATATGAGCTAGAGATGCACATTCACGTAGATTGTGATTTAAGAATATTTCCCTTTAAATTACGCATGTTCCTGTGTTTGCGCGCACGCAACGTTAGATCCACCAGTCACCAGCCAGCACTGGTTAGAGGAACATGGTTTAAACCGACCAATCAGCCTTGACGTTTTGTAGCTTGCAGATTTTTACTGTACCCGTTTCAAATGCACAACGTGGCTTTTTATCAAGAATAACGGACGTGCGAGCTCTGGTGTAGGGATTAAATGTTTGTATTTAAAGTGTGAAATATAGTGAGATCCCATTCCAAACACACTTGGTCGTTTTAAGTTTACATTGGCGAACACGCTCGGTCATTTCATTGTACCTCGGAGACTGAATTGTATGTTTATTGTGTGGCTACTGTTATTTAAGAGATTTTATTTTGGCTAGGTGTAAATAGTTTAGACTGTGAGCTATTGTATCTTTGGGCGTTTTTATGTTTTAAGATCTCAAAGACGCAGACGGACGGGATCACAGCACTGAAAGTCTCACCAGACTACTGTAAAAGTTTGAATATAAAAGTATGAACATAGAGTATATTTAAAGTACAAGTACAGTTTTGTCACGTAAAAGTTGACGTGTAAACGTGAAATCTGGTGGCGTTATGGTTTTCTCCGCATAGTAACATAATAGTAATGTGTTTTAATATCAGCGTTGAAGGCACACAACTGTATCCAGTCTGTCACGTATACCTGAATGTATTTATCTTTTCAAAATAAAATTTGTGAGTTTGATGTCAACAGCCTTTATTTGAAAAGAGCCACACATGTTTGAATAAATGAGATTATATACACATTCAACCAGCTGTTAAAGGAATAGTGCACCATTAAATAACTAATTGTTGAACATTTATTCATCCTCAAGCCACCTAAAATGTAGATGAGTTTGTTTCTTCATCAGAACAGATTTGGAGAAATGTAGCATTACATCACTTGTTCACCAATGGATACTCTGCGGTGAATGGGTGCCGTCAGAATGAGAGTCCAAACAGCTGATAAAAACATCACAAGTAATCCACACCACTCCAGTCCATCAGTTATAGTCTTGTGAAGTGAAAATGGGGGGATTTTTATGTAAGACAACAGAAAATGTTTCACTGGAAGGAAGCGTTATCATAGATAATGGAGTCCAATTTTGGCCGGAAGTGACGGTTTAAAGCTAAAGCACCTTAATGATGGATTTGTTTCTTACAAACACACAGCTTTTCACTTAATTGATATACTGGAATCTTGTGGATTATTGTGATGTTTATCAGCTGTTTGGACTCTCGTTCTGACGGCACCCATTCATTGGTGAGCAAGTGATGCAATGCTACGGTTCTCCAAATCTGCTCTGATGAAGAGACAAACTCATCTACTGTACGTCTGTGATGACCTGAGAGGGAGTACATTTTTAGCAAATTTTCATATTTGGGTAAATTATTCCTTTAACCTAAAAAAAGTAGACTTGCTTGCTAAAAAGGAGACATTCCAGGATAAATGCACCAGAAAATAATTGATTTAATATAGTAAGCCTCAATATTGAATACCTGACTTCATATTTACGTTGTACAATGAAAAAGTAATGTTGATAAGCATGCACTTAAATTGAAAGACTATAGAACAACAGTTTTCCCACTGACTTCCATTATATATCATTATTTTTGGTTTAATAAACAGGTATGAATTATACATTTTGTGTGATAATTGACAGCATGTGTTTAACACTTTAACTCAAAGCCCTATATTATAATGCTTTATAAAAGTATTTTTAATACATTAACTATGCCTTGTGATGCACCTTGCACTGCATTGTATCTCATGAATAATCACAGTTATAATAAATTATAATATTTATCTATTCTGCACTAGACCTATAAAAATCATTACGCATTAAAACATGACAAACAACCATTTTTAAACATTACAAAGAATCTGCAAATATTATAAAGCATTTTAACTTTGCTTACTGTTATTCATGAAAGCACAACATGCATTATGAATACCTTTACAATGCATTATCTATAACAGCTTCCAGTAAAGCGTCCTCCACACATACATGTTCTCTGTGAACTGAAATACTACAGCAGTGTGACAAGAAGACACACAATATCTTAATCAAAAGAGAGATAGGAATACTGTAAGATCAGAGTTCAGGCCGCTCTCTCGGGATCAGTGCCAGATCCTGCAGGTGTTGTCTTTACTGCCTGCAGAAAGATTGACAACAAGGCATGAAATTACTGACGTATGATTACGTTTGTGTTACGCAGGTGCGTGTAATTGCCTGTAATGATGGTGTCTCCCTCGTAGTTAAAAGCGCAGGAGAAGATCTCATCAGAATGTCCCTCCAGCACCTGCCAGCACGCTCCCGTGTTCACGCACCACACACGAGCCGTCTTATCCACGCTCGCCGTCAAAACACGGCTCCCCTGCGGATTAAAACACACCTAGAGGGAGAAAATACAAATACAATATATTTCTGACTTTTGTTATGATAATGCGCCGGGACGGCTCTTCATCATAAAACAAGTACTTTTTGTTTTGCATGTGGAACATCCTATTTCAACGAGCAGGAGAAAAACGAGAAAAGCGCGAGAGAGACAGCTGAACTGAATCTGACCCGTGTCAGTATGACAGGCGTTTTATTAGAGCGCTGTATGAGCGTACTTGAGTTATCACCTCTATACAGGAAATGGAAATAATCTGCTGATGGTGATGATGGTCTGGAGGGGGATGGAAAAGAAAGGAGAGGAAATTATGGCAAGATGGTTTAAGGATAGGCCTGAGAAAAGAAAAGATGAAGAGAGCAATAAGAACGCAAACGGCCGTATGAATATGCAGAGAAGATGACGAACGACAGGCAGGATGCTGGGATGGAGGCAAGAGGGCAAATCAGCAGGATATAAACAGGAAGGGACCTAGACAGGAAATGAGCGCCTGAGCAGACCAAGAAAGAGACTGAGTGAAGAGATACGAGAGGATTATTGAGTCTGAAGCTGGAGTGACAGGCCGAGGATGGAGAGATCATGTGATGTATTACCTTTGATATCTCTCCTTCATGGCCCTCTAATTGACACAAACATTGGAAGGTTTCTGCGCTGAACACTCTTGATGTACCTGCGCACAAAAACACATGATCAGACTCGGTTACAGATCAATCTCACAAAAGCATGTCCAGGTCACAAAACCAAGTTAGATGTGAGTGGGGTAAGATGTGCTACTTTGAAATCTATCTTTTATGGAGCCCTGCACATGACATGGAGGAAGAAAATAAATAATGTGGCCATGAATTAAGCCATGATTTACTCATTTGTAAAACGTAGCCACGATTTACTAAATCGAGGGAGCCAATTAGTAAATCATGGCTATGAATGAACAAGTTCTTCATCTGTGGCCACGATATATCATTTTTGTTCCTGCGTGTCATGTGCAGAGCTCTGTAATATTGTAAATGCATGTTATAGATGTGAAAGATTCATCTATGCATGTTTTATTTACTAAAGAAAATGACCTTGTAATTCAGCCCCTCCACAATCAACTGCAAGCTCGCATTCATTTTTGAACGCAATGCTAAATCCAATGATTTTTTTTAATAATCCATTACATTTGGATCAGTGTCAAAATAAACTAGATCTGCCGTGACTTTAAGTTGTCCTCCAGACAAAGAGATATGTGAAACTAATATTCCTAATTATATGTCAGAATGTCAACTATATTTATGGGATAAACGGTGTCATATTAGTGTTATTCTGTGGTAATAGAATTACATGGTAATGCATGAAAACAGAAATGAAAACAAAAAACAATTCCCCTTAAAGTAGTCCTATTTCACAGCACATATTCATATTTTTATAAAAAGACAGGGAAAATAATTGAATTGTCCTTGTTCCAGATTTACTGACTAGAACCATACTACACAACTATATAAAATAATGATAACCAAATTAATTTGATTCAGCATCTTACTATGAGCTGCTTCTGATGCAACTGTCAAACACTGGTAACGGGAAAAATTACATTTGGATGCCAAATCATTATAATTCCCCTTAAAAGTCTTATTTTACAGTAAATATTAAAATTTCTATAAAAAGGCAGAAAAAACAGCCGACACAGCCCTAAACTAGCATTTTAGGAAAAACACTTAATTGTTTTAGTTTTTATATTTATATAAATAATATTTTTTGCATTTATATAAATAATATTATATAGCCTCTTAATGACAAGTAACTGTAGCCTTTTTAAATACAGTATATAGACATATGAAAACTCACTGGCATATCATACCCCACAATCCCAAAATATTATTTCCATATAGAAAATCAAGATTGTTAGTAAGATATGAGAGGGTTGAGATTGAGATTGATGTCTCACCATCAGCAGAGGCTGTAGCAATCAGCTGACCGGTGTAGTTAAAACACACATCCAGCACTTCATCATTATGACCCAAGAGAGTAGCCAAACACTGACCGCTGTCTGCGTCCCACACCTGTTATACAACACACACAACCTGTTATACAACACACACACTACACCTCGACCTGAAATAACCTCACAAACACACTGTATAATAGCCAGATAGAGTGCTGTGAAGGGTGCAGTGTGTGTCCCCTTCAGTGGAATTCTCTTAATGTAACACAGACATCTCAGTGCCATTATCTAACCACAGACACTCAAACACTAAATGAATTGACAACCTGAGCAGACTTTGTCTCACTGTGTTTTTGAGAGACATCAGAATAACTAAGAGACCTCACACTTCTAGGAACAGACAGACAATCAGAGGAAGAGAGTTACTCAGATGAAAGTGAACACAGCATGTAAAAAACATTAAAGGGGTCACATCATGAAAAATAGAATTGTCCTTTATCTTTTGAAGTAATAGAGTTCAGTCGTGTACCATGTAAACATAGCTTCAGAAGTCGAAACTCAAAAAGACATCAAAGATTTGGAAAAACATCCTGTTCCAGATTTACTGTCTGAAACCTTGCTACATAAATATATAAATAAAAACGAATGACAACCAAATTCATTTGATTCGGCATCTTGCTATGAGCTGCTTCTGATGCACACGTCAAACCCTGGTAAGGGAAAAACTAAATTTGGATGCAAAGGACCCCAGGGGAAAAATCATAATTTAAGAGGCTGTTTTACGAGACAGAATGAGAATTACAGAAACCTTGCAGGTTTTATCCAGAGAGGCCGTGACGATGAAGGAACAGTCCCAGTTGAACTGAACACAACTGATTTCTCCTCGGTGACCTGAGAGACCGTGAACTTTGCTGGAAGAGACAAAATCCATTACGCTGTCTGAAAAGCCAAGTCCAATTCATTCAGAGTTTCTGCAGGTCTTAAAAAAACTGAACTTGCACAAATCTATCAGAGTAGAAAGTCTTACATTCACAAAGCTGTGGCATTAAATGTATTTTTCTCCAAACTAGCTTAAATCAAGATATATATTTACTTCAAATTGAAATTGACTCAAATTAAATCTAATTAAACTGAAAATATATGAAGAAATTGATATGTTCAAACTGTTGCTTATTTAACTCATTTTGTGCTCGCTAGACAATTATATTTAGAGAACATATTAATGTATTGTCCTTACTTCAATTTGGTACTTAAATTGTATTTACTAGGTCTTAAAAAGTCTTAAAAAGTCTTAAACGGGCCTTAATAAAACCTACAGAGACATGTTACATGTAAAGCTCTTTTCATCAGCCAACTGTTATGTCTTTACCGCCTCAGTGCCTTAGATTTAGGATGGGTGCTATGACAATATATAAGAGTGATACGACTGATTTAGATCTTGCTGTATTATATTTATTTATAGTGTTGTATATATGTGACATATCTGTGCATTCAAGGCAATTCAGATATTTCAATATTGGCCAGGATTGTAATGAAAAGGAAGTTACAACATTAACTGTGAAGCACACACTGACCTGCCAGAAGAAACGTCCCACAGAATGGCAGTGTGGTCAAACGACCCCGTGACCAAACGATCGCCCGCTGTGTTAAAGGAGAGAGAGATGATCTCGGCGAAGTGACCCTGAGAAAGTGTTGAATAGAGAAACGCTGTGAGCGGAGAGAAGAAGCTCTAATAGAAAGCCCCCCTTTTTCACTTCAGCAAAGAAATATCATATTCATTTCCCCAATTCATCGGTAAGAACTCACTGAGCTATTCATAATTTAGATTCATCGAGAAATAATAGGAGCGTTAAGAGGGGTAATTACGCAGCACACACACACACACACACACACACACACACACACACACACACACTGCTCTGCCATGTGCTGCGGAGAGGAGAAGACCTCCAAACGCTCCGTCTCTTCCCCTCTCCTCCGGCCCCAGGCACGTTTCTCACATATACACAGGGCAGCATCTGTTTGTATTCAGTACACTAAAAGTGCAATGCATGAATTATCCCATAAATGGTCGTAATGACAGATTTGATGACAAATCCATTAATAAACACACGCATGGATGAATTGTCACTCATCTCTTGAAGGAAATCATTAACAATCCCGTAGGAGATAAACAGATGAGGGGGAAATGATTATCAGGATGGGTGGTTATATTTATGACTGAACAAGAATACAGAAAAACCACAGGATGAGACGTACTGCCAATGTGGACACCTCTTTCCCACTCTCGACATCCCATAATTTAGCCATGGTGTCCATGCTGCCCGTAGCAACCAAGGTACTCTGAGGGTTAAAGGCCAGGCAGACCTAATAGTAGATACACACAGAAAACAGAGACAGTATTTGAGATTAATAGAACAAACGGTGTCTGATCAATTCCAAAAGCTCCTGCCCCATGTGACATCCCAAGTTAAACCCCCAGACACAATCTGTTTAACATACTTAACTTGGTGCCCCTAAGAGATGGGACCCTATGTGTTTGAGTATACGTCCTCTAGTGTGTTAAATGGCCTTGCCAGCCATATTCTTTCAGTTACAAATATATCAAATAAACATGTTATTTGCATTCACACTGTCATTGACCTTGAAAGTGGATTGGATCTCATTTTGGTCCACTTTAGTTAGGGCGCTCAGATAACGTTCCCTGTACACTATTGTCTTTTGAAACCCAGTTTAGGCCCCCTAAAGTTGTTGTGTTAGAGTTCCTGTCCTAACTCTAAAAACTACCCCCAAAAATCGATGAACACAATCAGACACATGCATTAATGGATTTAATTTAGTCTATTCTCGAGAAAAGTGTCTGCTTCTAAGGGACAGCATTTCTTGTAAAAGTCAGGCTTAGATGTCTTAATGCTATAGTTCACCCAGAAATGAAAATTCTGTCATTTTTTAAGAATGATGATAACTATAAAGATAATATTTCTGTTTATTCTAAGCGCATTCTCGTCAGCAGCTTTAAATTCTCCAGCTTGTTATAGCAGGATTGATTCTGATAGGGTTGTTCTGATGTTTTTTATCATTCATCAGCTGGAAAAATAACTCGTTCTGAAAGTGATTCCAACTATATCGTTTCTCTGTGCCTTTATCATTACAGTTGTGGTGTGAGCTCTGCTGTTCTTTAATACCGAGAACAATTTTTAGAACTATATATTTATCGTTCTCTTTATAGTTATCATACGGTGTGAACAGGCCCCAAACCTGTATGACTTTCTTTTTCTTCTGCAGAAAGGAGATGTGTTGGTAAACAAACAGGTTTGGTTCCCATTGACATCCATTGTATAGTCAGTAAACACAACAATAGTCAATAGGAACTGAAACTGTTTGCTAACCCACATTCTGCATACAAATAACCACATTTGGTTGATAGCGTGTTCATTTCCTCGTATTCCTGACATTCCAAACACATGTTTTTCTTTCTTCTGTGAAACACAAATTTGGCAACAAACATAAAAAAGCATCATAATCGTAACTGATATTACTCACTTTATATTTCTAGTCTTTCACAACCTTTGTGAGAGGAACAGACTGCAAATGAAATGGCTTAAGTTCACATACACCGAAACATATCAAGACACACTGTGCCAGGCTTGAAGTCAATGACGTCAAATGTCATCGTCTCAGTGTGTCCCATGCCAGGATATATCTCCCGAAGAAGGGAAGTCATACAGGTTTGGAACGACAGTAAATGAGGACAGAATGATCATTTTGAGGTGAACTGTTCTTTAAACTGCTGAGACTAGAGTGAATGCAGTGAGAATGCAGACGTACGATTTCTGCCGTGTGCCCTCTAAACGTGTAGAAACACTTTCCTGTTTCAGCACTCCACAATTTGCAGGTCTTGTCAAAGGAGCCTGTGGCAACCTTGTCCCTGAGAGAGAAAACAAGCGAGTGAGCCAGAAAGAGGGCAGAGAGAGAGAGAAAAAAAGGACAAGGGCTCCTGTTATAACTCAAAGTGACAACTGGTCCCATTGTAATAACAACACCAGTTACCCTGCCGTGCCCTAACCCTGCAGAAAGAGACAGAGAGGTGACTGAGAGTGCTTTTCTCTATTTCATACAACAACAAAAAAACAAGGGAAAGATGAAGCCATTCTGAAGGATTCGGGGCATAAGTGATGCGCAAGAGCCCTGCTGTTACCCGTAAGGGTTGTTGAAGGCGATGGCGTACACAACGTTCCTGTGACCCTCCAAAGTGTGCAGCTCCTCTCCGGATGCGGTGTCCCATATTTTACAAGTCCTGTCATAGCTTCCGGTTATAAAACTGCAAACAGACGGAAAGTAAAGGAGAGAGGCAGAATTAGAGGGAGGGAGGGAGGGGGGGGGGGGGGGGGGCATGTGAGCACAGCTGATAAACTCACCTCGATCCTGATTTATTAAAGGCTACATTTGTCAGGGGCAAGATGTGAGCCTGAAGTGCCTGTAGAGGAAGACAGAGAAGATGAATACTCGTTACACCACATTCATTCATTTCAGATCTATAAGCTTGACTCTGTAATTTCCATACATAATTACTATGGCTTTGATGTTCAGTTTTCCCTCTGCTGCCACCTAGTGGGTATATCGATCTCAGACGTGTTGTTAGAAAATCTGTCAAATGCATTTATGTAATTATGTGTAACTGTGGTGGTGATGAACAAAAGCGGCAGAATGGAAGTTTGGATTAAATAATGATGTAATGTTCAATAATTCAATATCATGGATTCTTCACAGGCCCTTTTAAATAGTCGTGCTGTGTGACAAATGAACTAATAAAAGTACAACCGGCATGTCTCTCAATTATAAAAAAAGGAATATAAAAAATACATGAATATAAAAGAAGTAGCAACATAGTTTGCCCAAAAATGAAAAAGTTTACTCACCCTCGGGCCATCCAAGATGTTTTTGTTTCTTCATCAGAACAGATTTGGATCAATGTGGCATTACATCACTCACCAGTGGTTTCTCTGCAGTGAATGGGTGCCGTCAGAATGAGTCCAAACAGCTGATAAAAACATCACAATAATAAACAAAAGTAATCCTCAAAACTCTGATCCATCAATTAACATCTCTTGAGGCCAAAGCTGCGTGTTTGTCAAAAACAGTTCCATCATTAAGATGCTTTAACTTTAAACCGTCGATTCTGGACAACATTTGTGTTAATAATCAATAATAACACTTCCTCTAGTGAATTCTGACAAGACCAGTCTGATTCAGACAACTTTTTCACTAGAGAAATGGATAGAAGACTTATTAAAATTATGGATTTGTTTCATACAAACAGGCAGCTTTTCGCTTCACAAGATGTTAACTGATGGACTGGAGTGGTGTGGATTACTCGTGGATGATTGTGATGTTTTTATCAGCTGTTTGGACTCTTTTTCTGACGGCACCCATTCACTGCAGAGCATCCATTGGTGAGCAAGAGATGCAATGCTGAATTTCTCTAAATCTGTTCCCATGAAGAAACAACCTCATCTACATCTTAGATGGCCTAAGGGTGAGAACATATTCAGTAAATTCACATTTTAAGGCAAACCATTCCTTTAAATTAGTTTTTGATGAAGTCTAACCCTGCAGGACACTGTATTACCCGAGAGATGAAGGACTAGACAGCAAAAAAATACAGAATAGAATAACAACATGCAAAACAGATCACATATGCATGACCCAAATATACTTGTGCATGACTGCTCAGGATTTATTAGTACCCTGAAAAGGTAGAACTTGCGGTCATCCTTTTGGCCGACCTTCTCTTGTAGTTTGCAGATCAGGACTTTCACCTGTTCAGCGCAGGACGAGGTGATGAGAGGTTCAGCTGCTCTAATGTCTGACAGTACCTCATTCACATCAGTCCTGGAGAAGGAAAACAGTATAAAGAAGACCGTGTTTATCAGATGAACAGGTGTAACATCACACATCACACAACGGAGGAATTTGAGTGTGTCGTTATGAGTGAACTAGTTTGCCAGTCATACTCTGGAGTCAAGTTTAACAGATCGATGGATTTGGTCCTGAGCTGCCCCCCTTTCTCATAGTCCAGGAATATCCCTGCACAACAACAACACAGGCGAATCAAACGAACTTTCATCAAATCGTCAGATTGAACCAGGCACTCAGCAAAGCTGCGATATAAACGTTGAATGTGTATATTACCTGGCGGGTAGTATCGTATGTGTAGCCGTTTCAGTCTCATCACGCCACTGAAGACTGTGTCAACAAACCGTTACTAAGGTAACGAAACGCATGTGCTGCTTACCGCGCATGCGCGCGTTCTGCCTGTTTTTTGCTATTCATAACTATTTTATTATGAATGACTAACTTTTCGTTAGAACAACATCTCATGAGTTCATACGACACCTCGTAAAATATTTTTTTTTTTTTTTCATGAGATCGGGTTGAAATAATTGCACCTTTTGTCTTATTATTTTAAGATAATAAAAATACAATATGATACAATTATGAAACTGAAAATATTATATAATATTTACGACACAGCAGATTAGTTAAGTGCCTTATTTTGAAATATTCTGAATTTTCTCAAGCTACTGTTAACCCTGTGGTCATATATCTGTAGTTTGCTTATTTATTATTTATTTATGTATCGCTGCTTTGAAATAATATGTTTAGTAAAAAGTTATGTACAGATAAACCTGAATTAATACAGTTAAATAAATCAAATCTCAAAAAGTTGTTTTTTTTATCAACACAAACACACATACGCACACAATTATGGCCATCATGCACACCGATCAAAGTCTCCATCATAAATATATTAATCTACCCACCTTGCACAGCTCCTTATGCGGAAATCAGGGACTGGACTTGGCTTACTTTACACTGCACAGCAAAAACACCAACAGATACACCAGACCAACAGCTACTGGAGCTAAAATGAGAGACATCATCGTGTGGTAGTCAAAATACAGATTTGGAGGAACATGGATGTCTGGAGGAAAATGAAGAGGTCAGACTGGGTCTTTCCCACTGTTTTGCTCTCTCTTTATGGTTTCTTTGCCAACTGCAGACCGGCAGAGCCTTTCCTCACTCCTTACTTGGTGGGACCCAAAAACATCTCAGAGGAAGTGGTGAGTATTGGGTTGTGTTTTTCACATTGGCTGAGAGATTGTTTAAGGATAATATACTAAGCATTTAGTTTTTCAGAGACTCACATTACAATGGGAATGATAAAGGATGAATGCCTAGGGCTGATTGGATTTTCAAAGCTGTATTATAATAGGTGCCCTCGAAAACATATATCATTACCCAAACCTTTCTCTGGGGTGAAAAGTGATAATATTATCTGAATATTCTAATTAAACTAAAACTAGTCGATGTATTGGTTAACTGTATTAACTTTCTCCGTTGATTACTATAGTGATGCCTCACTCATGCTACACATTATGCAATATACCTTGAAGTAGCCACACTGATTTCAAATCATTTACCAAAACAATTCCTACTGTTTCTGACTCAAATCAATTTCTGTTTCTGATTTAAATGACCAAAAACAATTGTGTTTCCACTTATCCAGGTAACAAACTACCTGTTCCCCATCTGGACGTACTCATATATGGCCGTGCTCTGCCCAGTCTTCCTATTGACAGATTTGCTCAGATACAAACCTCTAATAGTAACTCAAGGTCTTTTTCTTGTCATAAATTACATACTTCTGTGCTTTGCTACCAGTTTAATTGCTCTGACCTACCTACAATTCAACTTTGCAATGGTCACCTCCACCGAAGTGGCCTATTTTTCATACATCTACAGCGTTATTCCTCCCGAACGCTACCAACGGGCCACAGGGTACGTTCGCTGTGCCATGCTGACGGGATATACCTTTGGAGCTACATTAGGACAGCTATTAATTTCATTGGCTGACACAAGCTACTTCCATGTAAACACTATAACTCTGGGTATAATGTCAGTGGCTTTCTGTATTTCTTTGGGCCTGCCGATGCCTCAACAAGGAATGTTTTTTAAGAAGGTGGGGGTGTCTACGGACACACTTAATGAGATTACAGATGCGTTTGGAGGAGAAACAGATCGAGGAAAGCAGGCTACAGGAACATGCTGTGATTGGGGGAACATTAAAGCCTCTGGAAAACAAATGTGGGAGAGTCTCAAAGCGTCGTACTCCTCCAGAAGGCTGGTGCAGTGGTCCCTCTGGTGGGCTTTGGCTACAGCTGGATATGGACAGGTCTTTAACTACGTTCAGCTGATGTGGGACCACATTGAGCCCTCAAGTACATCCTCTGTGTATAATGGGGGAGTAGAGGCAGTCTGCACACTTGTAGGTGAGGCATTTTGTGGAGTATCTTAGTAAATAAAAGTAAAAAATAAAGTTTCCAAAAGGGCATTTTCAATGCAATAGAAGAACCATTTTGGGTTCCCCAAAAGACCTTTCAGTAAAACATTCTTAAAATAAAGAATTCTTGAAAATATTTAATGACTTACACTCTTAAAATTATTATTATTTGTATTATTTACTGGCATCTGAATCCATGAAGAACCTATTACATGTTCCATTTTCAAAACAATGTTCTTTGAGGAACCTAAAATCACTAAGAAAAGCCCCTTTTTGGAACATGAGTTTCTTCTGTTGACACAAAAGAAGATATTTCAAAGATTTTTGAGAACCAATGAGTTGCTGGTAGCCATTGACTTCCATAGTATGGAGAAAAAAAATACTATGTGTCAATAAAATAAAGAAATTCATACAGGTTTAAAACAACATGAGGGTGAGTAAATGATGACATTTTTAATTTTTAGGTGAACTATCCCTTTAAAAGTGGCAAAGAACCTTTTTCCCACAATAAAGAGCTTTCAAAGTTTCCATGGATGTTAAAGGTTCTTCACCGAACCATATAGATGCCAATAAAGAAACTTTACTTTTAAAAGTGTATCTGAGACTCAAAGACTTCATTAACCATAAACAACTATCAAAAGTGTAATAAATCCTTTATCTGTATAGTGAAATGTATCAGAATATGCCTAGCCCATGCTTTATCCACAAATCGTACGTTGAATCATAATATGCACTTCTAACGCTTAATTGATCTGCAGTTTGCATAGGAATTCAGCAGGTGTGGGGGAAGATCATTTAAGCAATTACACCAGTAGTGGTTTGGTTAGTAGTCACTTTAATTACAGCAGAAGAGAATGTCTCTCAGTTCTGATGCCTTGACAAGAAGATTCAAACAAAGGCAACATAAATGAGTTCTGAGTGCCATACAGAATAAGAATGCAGTCTAAATGCATTTCCCCAGTTTGATTGTTGCCTCTTCTTTGTTCTCAGGTTTGACATCTCCCTCATTGTGATTCATGTTGTGATTGTTGCTTTCAGGTGCCGCGGCAGCTCTCTCCGTGGGTTATATCAGAGTGCAGTGGGGCGTGTGGGGCGAGCTCTCGCTGGGTGTTTTCTCTGCTATAGGTGCCGGGTGTATCTTCCTCATGGGCCACACCAACAATATCTGGCTGTGCTACGCAGGCTACGCTATCTTCAAAGCGTCATACATGTTCCTCATCACAGTCACAATGTAAGTTAGTCATTACACAGTGGACATAGGAAGCATAAGATATGTAATAAGAACACAGGTATTTTTCCTTGACTCTAACTTGTTCATTTTTGCTGCAAGGTTTCAGATAGCAGTTAACCTCTCCATGGAATGTTATGCTCTAACTTTTGGTATTAACACGTTTGTTGCTCTTACACTTCAAACTATTCTTACTGTTATTGTGGTGGACAATTCAGCCCTGGGACTGGACATTGTGACACAGGTAAGCTCTCGCTACACTGAACTTAAGGACATTTAGAAATGGAAAAGTTTATTTACACAAAAATGCAAAATATAACAGAAAATATTTTTTTAAATGCATATGCGGATACTTATATGGCCAAAATGTAAGATGAAATTGTAAAAACGTCTAATGTAAATCAGTGACATTTTATTACGGTATAAGAGCTACTTACATAAAATGCATATAAGTCTCTCTGTATCTCCCAATAATAAAAAAGACACATGAACCACAGCCTGATAATGAACATTTTTATAATTATACTAAAAATATAAACTATCAATCAGATGACAGAAAGCATGTAGTAGATTGTGTACACATTTTCCATAGTTTTGAATATTTTGATAATTTTATTAGGTTATAACGGTTTTTAAGAGAGAGATCTATGCATGACATGAATTAATGCATTCAGGAATATCTGAATAAACCCGAGTGTCTGTTTAAATGTGTCACATTGTATTTTAATTTGACCCCTTCTGTTCCAGTTTCTTGTATATGGAGGTTACTACAGCATCATCTCTGTACTCTTCCTCTCACAAGGCTTGTACACCGTTTGGACGCATTGCCGCAAATCTGCAGCAGAAACTAATACAGAGCAGCCATCTTCTGCTCTGGAGGATAAATCTGGACCAGACAGACCGGATCTGTGTCCACCACCACCAAATATTAAAGAGCAAACAGCATTTTAAATTCAAATCAAGGCTTTTGTCTTTTTTATGTTGTTGTTATAATATACGAAAACTGTATTGTATAATATGTAGAATTATTTATTCACCCAGTATATTTGTATGTACTGTTCTGTGATGTCATTTCCTGTTTACGATTTAAACTACGTGATTTGCTCTGTTGCACTATTAGCATACCAAACGCTAAACTTTATTTGAACGAAACTATAAGACGTTTCTTGTGTAAATTGTGCGTTTCAGAGACGGTAATGTTAAGCCCTGTAAACAAGTATCACGACTCAAGTCTATATATCGTAAGTATCTTATAAATATAATTAAATTGTTAAACAAACACACACAGAAGAACAGCGCTTAATACGGTTACACGGAACGTCACTTCTGTAATATAACACCGGAAGTATTTGATACAAACAGTTTGGACTAGTGGAAGTGACGTCAACTATTTGTAAAATGTGAATTGCAGTCTAATAACTTTTTGTAAGAACACGGTGTTATTATTCACATTTAACATTGCTAGACATATTACGTTTTTTTTGAATAGGCATTCCAATGACGTTTCATAGTAAAATAATAAATACGAGGCAGTATAAATCATTATTGTCCAATAAATCGAATTAAATTATATTAAATACATTCTACATAAATAATAGAAAACAATGATAAAATAAATACATAGGCTACTAATTGTTTCCGCAATAAACGTCGTTAAATGCGTTATTTTACATATATATTGTGAGCCTCACAACAAATAAAGAAGAAAGGAACAAATATAATCTGATGTCCAATTCCTCTCTTCCATAAATAGTTTGGGGGTTTTATTTAAAAATGTAAAATACAGACATTTTCATGTTGGTTTTTCAAAGTTTCAGCAGAAGCACTACAAGGAAAGAGCGCGTTCGGCTGTCCAAAACTACACTTCCCACAATTCCGCGGGTCAGTGTTGCGTAACTATCGGAACGTCTTCCAGGAGAAACTCTGCGGCCCAGACGACTTGGCATAAACATCAAACACCTCGATTCTGAATGACACAAAGTCCAACGGAGTCGCATATACTCGTCCGTAACGAGGAATTAATCGATCGCACGCGCTCGGAGGCTGGCTGTGAAAGAGATTCACGGTGGATTTGAGAACGCAAGATCGCGAGGGCCTATCAAATATGTCCTCTTCCTCGCAGGCATCTTCCAGGCGGCAATGGTGTTACCTTTGCGACTTGCCAAAGATGCCGTGGGCCATGATTTGGGACTTCAGCGAGGCCGTGTGCAGAGGCTGTGTGAACTATGAGGGCGCGGACAGAATTGAGCTGCTCATCGACGCGGCGCGGCAGCTCAAGCGAACGCATGTGATGCAAGACGGCAGATCTCCAGGCCCGCAGCCCGGCGGCAAACACGCTCCCGCTGGTAAGGAGGGTCCTATGGAGACCGGCAGACCGCCCTCCGAGCGATATGAACGGGGAAGGGGAGAATACATGTCTGCCAGGCTGCCCAACGGGCTGCCCAGACTGGAAGATGGAGGTCCGCCTGAGGTTAGTAGACAGAGTCCTACTGCCAGGAGGACTTTAGTGGGGGCTGTGCCTCCCAGTTTAATGGCGCAAGGGCTTGTCGGAGCCCCTCATGGCCTGCTGACCGCCATGCCTGGTCTGAACGTCCGAGCCGGAGGCGCCCCCTTGACCATTTCCGCCCCCATGTTAAACGAGCTCAGCAAAAGACAGGCCATAGGTATGGGGATGAACGTGGGTGTGGCGTCTTTCATGAGCCCGGAATTCGAAAAGGAGTTCAAGGAGAAGCAGAGGAACGCCGAAGCCCTCGCAGAGCTTTCCGAAAGCGCCCGGAACCGCGCAGAAGACTGGGCTGGACGCCCCAAACATATACGTGAGGCCTTGCACGCTCTTTCTAGCTGCGCCCCGTTCAATGTGCGCTTTAAGAAAGACCACGGCCTGGTGGGAAGGGTGTTCGCTTTTGATGCCAAGCTGATGGCTGAGTTTGAGCTGAAGGTTTTCATTGAGTATCCCTGTGGATCCAGTAATGTGTTCCCCAGCGTCTTAGCGCTGGTCAAGCAGATGTTCCATGACTCTCAGAAAGACACCGGAAAGGTCATTAACTCGGGGTACAAATACGTGGAGTATGAGAAAAGGCACGGCGACTGGCGCCTCCTGTCGGAGTTTCTCAGTGATGGAGTGCGGGCATTCAAAGACACACCTGCTCCGGAAACCGTCCCGCAGCCTTACCTGGACCCCAGCTGCTCCAATTTACCCAGCACGCTCTGCCACATCGGCCGTCCCACGCAGCCGAGAATGCGCAGACGCAAAGCCTCGCCCGAGCCAGACGGAGCCGAGAGGATGACCTCTGAGGAGATGCGCCAGCATTGGCCGCTTGGTGCGTATCCCGGATTACCCGGCCATATGCCAGCAACCTCGCTAGCCAGCGCGGGGCAGCCTCCAGAGGGCATGGGGGCGCATGGTAGCGACCCGTCGCCCATCTCGGCGCTCATGAGTGTGGCTGACAATGTCGGCACGGCCACCCAGTCCCCTAAAGATGCTCCGGGTGGCAGCAGCGGTGCCCACTCAGCAGGGCGGCAGAACAGCACAAGTCCTTCACCCGCGGGCAGTCAGCGGCGGCTGGTGTCACGCAACGGAGAACCATCGGCGGGAAGTAGCGCAGGAGGACTCACCACGACCGTCACCGCGTCCCTCGCTGACCAGAGCGCCGTTATGGGAGGCGAAGGCTCAGGATTGGCTGGAGGAGGAGGTGTTCCTCTGTGCTGCACCATCTGCCACGAGCGCCTGGAGGACACACACTTCGTCCAGTGTCCGTCGGTGCCCGGGCACAAGTTCTGCTTCCCTTGCACTCGGGACTTCATCTGCAGACAGGGCTCAGGGAATGAGGTGTACTGCCCCAGTGGGGAGAAGTGCCCCCTCGCGGGCTCCAACGTGCCGTGGGCCTTCATGCAAGGCGAGATCTCTACGATCCTGGCGGGTGATGTGAAGGTGAAGAAGGAAAGAGACACCTAACGGCCAGCAGGAGGTTTGACAATATGCTTTTATTCAGAAAGGATGCATTAAGTTGATCAAAAGTGCCAGAATAGTCATTTTATAAGTTATAAGACTGGAGTAATGATGCTGAAAATTCAGCTTTGATCACAGGAATAAATTACATTTGAACAGTTCACATAGAAAACAGTTATTTTAAATTGTATTAATATCACAGATTTGTATTTTTGATCAAATAAATGCCGTCTTGGTGAGCATAAGATGCTTCTTTCAAAAAACATTACATTTTACTAACCCCAAACTATTGAATGAAACTGTTTATGGTGTATATATTATTTCTAATATGAACTTTATGTTAACAGAACCTCACTCTGAGGGAGGTGTGATCCTGAGCCCTAAAGATGGCCGCTGTGTTCGTGTGACCCACAGCACTGAAGAGACGGCTGCTGGCGGGCAGGTCCTCTTCCTCCATCTACCCATCTATCCTCTTGCCTTTCACTGCCCCCCCCCTTTTCCTTCCCTCCACCATCTCACTTTCAGGTGACGCGATGGAGAATACAGCCATGTTTCTCTCTAGAGATGCCCACGTATTAAACCCTCCAGCAGCACTTATTTCAGACTTGCTCGATTCGTCTGCAGCGCTTTAAGAACTTCTAGTCTGCAAACCAAAACCGTGTTGTATTAACAATGAGAAACACATTTCAAAGATCCGGCGGGGTGTGCTTCAAACCACCAGACAGATGCAGATTGTACAGCTTGTTTGGAAACGCAGCTTTCTTTACAATCACAGAACCGCTCCGACTACAGGCCCACTCTTGTTTTTGCTGCATAAAACTGTTCAATAGTCCAGGAATATTACTAAGTGCTAAAAGCCCTTCTTGATACAGCATGTATATTAGATATCTTTTATTTTTTACTCCGTGTAGATTGTATAAGAAGTATCCCTTTCAATGGTTATAGATGTGCAATCTAGATTTGATACTATGTTGCTTTATGTACCACTAAGTCTTTGAATGAATAGAAAACCAAAGATAGACATGCTGAATATTGTCGTATCATATGATGCTATAAGATATATTTTTGTTGTAAAATGTTTTGTGGCTTTTGTCAGATAACGAGGACAGATATGGGGAATGTTTTACATTGGGAACTTATATTTAAACCTCTATGGGTAGACACACAATAGATTTATATTACAAGCAAGCAGATCACTATATTTTCTATAGTAACCCATTGGCTTTTAAATCCATGGAGGCGATGACTAGTTTAATATTATGACAACAGATCCACTCTGTTTTTGTTTTTTTTAACAAGTATATGGTCCAGATTATTTTCTTCCATTTTTACATGTCAAAGGCATACTTTTATGACAATTGTTTTGATTGAAAGAGCAGAGCCAGCATCTATTACTAGACATAATACTAGACATAGGCCCCAAACCGGTTTGGACTCTTCCAGATGTGTTCGGGACCGCTGTAGGTTTGGTTCTCCGTATTGTTTGACGTCTTCAGTTTTGTTTCATGACATGGGAAAATATGACTAAACATGTAACTGCACAAGTACTGTTCTGTAAAACCTTTGTTTAATCTGCATTTATGTTACAGCTTAAATTGTATTTAAATTAAATTTGACTTTTCACAAACCCTCGGAGGCTATAGCTGTGTTTTCGTTTATTTTACTCTGCAGGAATGCTCAATTTTAACCCTGAAACTGTTTTTTGCTATTGTGGTTATATCTAATATTTGATATAGTGTATAGTTGTTTTTAATCATCTGAATATGTCTTCTTGCAGTGGATTTATTATAGATTAAATCTATGCTTTGTTTTTATGTTGCACTCTTAAAAGTGAACACTTTCTTTGTCTATCTGATCGAATCCTTCATCTGATTTCATCGTGTAGACGGTTTACAGGTAATGCTTTGTAAAGAACCTGAGTTACACTTTTAGCTGGAAACACATTTGTACAGTGTATTTGGCACAGTGCAGTGATGAACGGTATGACCCAATAAAAGCTGGATCTGTGCTGGACTTTGAATAGATCATTATGTGCACACCTGGGTTGTTATGTTCTGGAGACGCCGAACTGTTCAAGGTTAGAGCGTGTTTGCTATTTTAGCCGCTGTGTGTCTGCTGTGTTTGTGTGAGGAAAGACATGATTTCACACAACACAGTTTAGATTGATGTACAGTATTGTCATATATGTGATGTTTGTTCGTTAGCAGTTAAACCAAATGACTTTATCAAATCTGTGACCCACTGCAATGCGATGGCTATTATTTACTTAACTAAAAATAATCAAATCAATTATGATTAATGTGATTTTAATATTATAAATATTAAATGATTTCAGTCGGCAAAGACAAAGTTTGAATTTATTTTATCATTAAACAAACAGCAAAATACACACAATAAAATGACTCAAACTTTAACAACAATTAAAATGGAAAACACTAGTATCTAAGTAATACTAAAATACCAATGTTTGAAGTAAATATGATTGTTTTGTTCTGGGATGTGCAGAAGTCTCTCTGTGCTGTAATGATACACTTTGTCCAGCAGATGGAAATATTCTCCCAACGTACTGCAACAGAAAGATAGGCTACTTCAATTAGTAAACCGGTGGAATTCAATGCTAAACAACAAGTAATGTCCAATAAATGACATGCATGTCACTACAGCTCGTGGAACATGACAGAACTGATCAAGTTGGTGTTGTTCAAATGTAGCCAGAACAGGGGCAATAGTTTTAGAGTTAAAACATCTCTAACATAGTCATGTATTTTGGTACGTTGTGTTTAATATACTTAGATATACTTTGCTATAGAATTATCGAACATAGGCAATAGCAGGGTTCCTCAAACCTTTCCCTGGAGGTCCAATCTGCTGCATCAACCCTGATCAAACTCATCCACCTGTGCTTTTCTAATGATCCTGAAGACTGTGATTAGCACGCTCAGGTGTGTTTGATTAGGGTTAGAGATAAACTCTGCAGGACTGGGCCAGATTTGAGGATCCCTGGGCTATAGGTTATAACAGAATCGAATATGCAGCCTTAGCGTATTGCTCAGATGTGGAACGTAATTCGCTGACAAATGAATAAATACATAAATAAACTAAATAATAATAATAGTCTAATTATTAATATTACCATGGGCTATTTTATAACAAAGGCCCATTACATTATGTAGCCTAGTATTATATATTAATAGGATATTACAATATTATTGTATTACAAAAGCATACATATTGGTATTGTTCTCGCGAGACATCGGCCTTGGCTACTTTGTAACCCATTTATTTGAACATATTTCCACATGTCCTTCTGAAGTCTGCATGTTAGCCTATTTGAAGGCTTCCATGTGAATTCCCCTTGTTTTAGACCAGGGATCCTCAAATCTGGCCCAGTCCTGCAGAGTTTATCTCTAACCCTAATCAAACACACCTGAGCATGCTAATCACAGTCTTCAGGATCATTAGAAAATCACAGATAGGTGAGTTTGATCAGGTTGGAGCAGCAGATTGGACCTCCAGGGAAAGATTTCAGCAACCTTGTTTTAGACTATCATTAATGACTCACTGCTGTTTGACGTCCTCAAACGCCTTAAGACACGTTTCTAATATTCCGCTTCCTCAATTAGCGTCCCCCATTAAGGCTATTGTTCTCCAATTATAGAGGTGTTAATGAAGGATGCGCGCATGAGAAGCGCTGGGACAGCAGGAGGATGTTCTCCAATACACCATCTCAAGACACTGCAGGGTACTGAGAAGAAAAGCGTGCCGAACACCAGATAGACACGTCTGCAAGCTCGCAACACATCTTTCTAGGCTGTTTTCATCTGGATCGTGCACTAGAGGCATTTTGAGTTATTAGAGGGACATTTGCAGTGGATAAATCCCGCCAAGCGTTCTGATCTGATGCTGGCTATCATACAATTAAAAGCAATGGCTCATCAAGAACTGAAGGAATTCTGTGAATCATTTTAGTTATAGCTAATGACTCTTTTAGATAGGCATTTGGTGCCAAAAGGGTTGTGGGAACATCCCAAAACGTTGCATTTGGGGTTCAGGTCTCTCCTAATCCTGTCGACCCCCCGCTAATTGATCGATTACAGCTCCATTCATTAGCCATTAGGAAACGCATTGACATTGTGATGTCCCTGTCTGCGCCTAACAACAGATGTGTATTCACATGGCCTACTACAGTCTTCTGCACGGGTCATTTCAAGCCAAGAAAAGTGTGCGCACATTGATATATATATTTTTTTTTTTGGCGGGGGGGTCTTCAAAATTCGAAACCGTGCTTGTGCAAGAAAAATGTGCAAGTTTGACCACTTTGTTTGAAACAAAATAATAAGAAAATATAATTAAAATTAATATAATAGACTATAAAATAGTCCAAACTAAATAAGAGGACTATTAAATGAAAACGAAAATTAAGTAGCCTATTCGGAAAGGCATTTTGTCGCTTCATATTCGAATCAATCAAATCGGTGTATTTCGATTCTGTTGTATTTTACTTTTTTAGTTGTTCAACGCACATGCCCTCAGCTTTGAGAAAAGACGGCATGAGATCATCTTTTTAAGTCTCTCTTCGCTCACTGTGACCGACGTGAAAGTGATAGCCGAGGGGATTTAACAACTTTTAAAACCGGCACCTCAGATTACTGATGTGGACCCCTGCCGTGATGAGCTTTACCACCTCTATCTATCTATCTATCTATCTATCTATCTATCTATCTATCTATCTATCTATCTATCTATCTATCTATCTATCTATCTATCTATCTATCTATCTATCTATCTATCTATCTATCTATCTATCTATCTATCTATCTATCTATCTATCTATCGAGACTAACATACGTCAATTATTAAACGCCAAATTGACACCTCAAAGGTGGCACAGAAGCGCTTCTGAAGTGGCATTTAGGTGGCACACACGCATTTACACAGCACATGCACCTTTATGGAGCTTGATAATACAGGGGCTGATCGTGGGACAGAGCAGGTATAATTTGATCTGGCTTTTATGCGATTTTGCATTTTTACAAGAATTTTGAGCACAGAGCAGCCTGACTTATCTCTGTAAAGAAGAGTCTGTAAGTTACAGCAAAGGCCCTTCTCCGTTTCATTCAGTTCCATTCATTTTCATTGTAGGTCTGGAGTTGTCTGTGATGGCCGGCCAATCTGCAGAACAGCAGGGGTCAGGGGAGAGCTGAGTCCCGGGTCCCGGGGCCTCTTGGGCGGTCCCTCACCTGCGCCGGTTTAAAGCCCGAGGTGAGGCTTCCCTTCATTACTCACCACAGAGACCTGACGCCGTCTGCACCACAGCTTCACTTCGGACTTCTCGGGATTACTTCAACATGTTTACGGGTTCTGCTGAGTAAACCAACTTAACTAATCATGAGAAAACAACTTATTGATCCACGGGACTGAAGACAACAGAAGAGCTTCACTTTTGAAAACTTTTAAATTACGTGGAATTACAAAGTGTGTCGTCGTGTGGGACGTTGTTTTTAAGAAAACCTCAAAAAAAACTCAAGGGCATTTTAATATACGTTTAGTCGGCTGTCGATATCGCGTTTCTTACGAGTTACAACTTTATTTGGGGATGTTGAGCTCCGTGAAGATGGAATCTCATGAAATTCCGGAATGGAATGCTTTCTACAGTGAGGCAAGTGAGGTAAAGAAGTCTTCAATATTCGTTTATTTAGATTATATATATATGTGTGTGTGTTCTTGATAGATAGATAGATAGATAGATAGATAGATAGATAGATAGATAGATAGATAGAAATAAAAAATTAAAATGCGAAGTAATATTTAAATGTTTTTCGATAAAAAAATGTTTAGATAAATGATTAAAAATAATGATAAAATATAGCCTATATAAGGGTCAACATTTAGCTTTCGATTAATTTTCGATTTTAATTTCACATTACAGTCTTGTGTACCAATTTTAAATTTCAGTAGATCCGAAAGAAATGTTTCTTTGTGAATTCTATGAAACACATAAAGCAGCATTAACAGTCTGCGCTTGCGCGTTTGCATTTACTGTTATTTCTTCGCACAGCTACTTTGTGACCGCAAACACTGCTTGAGATTGGAATTATTGTTATTTTTTATTTTTTTAATTCTATTTTGATATTCTTTCTAATAAATCTGACGACCCATGATGTCAGTTTAACAAATAATGAGTTTTATATGTTAAACGAAATGAAGTGGTATATTCTTTTTATATATATATATATAAAATATAATTTAGTTTGGCAGAAACTTTATAAAGCCTAGGTGAAATACCTTATATTATAATTTTGTGTGTTTATAAATGTTGCTTTTGAGTTGATGACAAACATTAATGTGCTGTGGTTTTCTTTTTTAGATGTACTCCTCTCCGAGCGCCATGAACTCAGTGAGCAGCTTGAACAGCTATATAAATCTGAACTCGGCCTGTTCCACATCCAGCATGAATATGGGCTATCCCAGCGCAGGTCTCAACAGCAGCCCATTGAGCAGCATGGGTGGAGGCCCCAACCACATGAGCCTGTCCCCTATCGGCTCCTCTCTGAACCCCAGTCCTCTGACCCAGCTGGGCTCTTCGGCCTCCTCCCTGGGTCCCCTCTCACATTACCAAAGCATGGGTCAACCAATGTCCCAGATCAGCTACCCCTCTCCTACCTCTCTCAACCGGACTAAGGAGATGCCAAAGCCTTACCGTCGCTCGCTGACCCACGCCAAGCCACCGTACTCCTACATATCCCTCATCACGATGGCCATCCAGCAGTCCAACAGCAAGATGCTGACACTCAACGAAATCTACCAGTGGATCATGGATCTGTTCCCGTATTACCGCGAGAACCAGCAGCGCTGGCAGAACTCCATCCGCCACTCTCTGTCCTTTAACGATTGCTTCATCAAAGTGGCGCGTTCCCCCGACAGGCCTGGAAAGGGCTCCTACTGGGCGCTTCATCCCAATTCTGGGAACATGTTTGAGAATGGCTGCTACCTGCGTCGTCAGAAGCGCTTCAAGCTGGAGGAGAAATCTGGCAAAAAGAGCTCGGCGAAGTCTCAGGAGGGCAGCAGCAGCACCAAGGGTGGCCACAGCCGTGAGGGGGTTCAAGAGGAGCACAGTCCCGCCACCGGCTCCGAAGGTGCCGACTCTGCCCATTCCGACAGCTCCCATGCCTCGGAGGAGCAGCAGAGGAGCCTGGTGCAGCTGGATTGCCCGTCTCAAGCCCCCAGTCTTTCGCACAGCTCGCCAGTGCCAATCCCGTCTTCAGTGTCCTCCTCCATGCCCCCGTCCGGCTCGCACCTGCACTCTCAGGGAATGGGCGGCAGCACTCACCTGTTGGCCAGCCCGATGCAGCACCTGGATCTGCACAACGACCCGCTGAAGTCCATGGACCCCCACTACAACTTCAACCATCCGTTCTCCATCACCAACCTCATGTCCAACGAGCAGAAGATGGACCTCAAGTCGTACCAGGACCAGGTGATGGCTTACAACAGCTACACCACAACTTCTCCGGTGCCCACCAAACAGATCTATGACAGCGCAGGTCCGTCCGCCATTGACTCCGGTGCGTACTACCAGACCCTCTACAGCAGGTCTGTCCTCAATGCATCCTAATGTGTTTACCAGCCATTTGAACTCTACAGACTCTTAATGGCAGGACTCTTCTTTAACACAGAGCTTGCTTTGCCATTGATAACTGAGCTTCGGTCCTGCACTCTTAAAAATAAAGGAGGTTTTCACAGTGATGCCACAGAGGAACCATTTTTGGCTGCTCAAAGAACCTTTCAGTGAAGAACCGTGTTTCTCAGTGTGAAGAATCTTCAAGGTTTCCATGGTTGATGAAGATATTTATATTCAATAAATAACCTTTATTTTTAAGAGTGTGCTGAGAAAAGTGCTTTTACAAAGAACCAAGGAACGAGTTCTGATGCTTTTTATTTCCAGAAGCTACTTTAATTAACATATATTCAGGAACTAAACGTTCTGGTTTCGGATGTAACACAGAAGATGTATACACACATGTATATAATGTTTTGGGGAAGCAGGAGTCAGGCATTTATTTATGAAGGGAATAATTTAATATATCTCGTATGATTCTGTGTTGTGAAGTTACGTTGATAATGTGATAATAAGAAGACGTGAGCGTGATTGCGGAAGCGTTTGAGTTCAGGTTACTGCTGAGTTACAGGGAAACTCTCCTGTTTTGTGTTACAGCACAATGCATGTTCAGTTGAAGTGCACTAACATACAGTGTACGTGTATGGAGAGTGTGTCTCATTATAGAGAAGCTAAAGAAATTACTTTTTTACTCTTGGCCATGAAGTCATTTTGTATATTCTGAGTTTTGTGTTAAGTATAAATAGAGATAAAAGTTTGACAAAGACGGATAAAACTGTGGTAAATCCAACTATTTGACTACAGACTTCCCTTTTTAGAAATACTGGCAATAACATTGATGAAGAAGAGGTTGAAGATGTGTCGCTGTTATTCCAGTGTGCCTCGTGGTCTGCTCAGCTCAAGCTGTTAGTAAGATCAGCAGACAATGCACTATAAGGGCCATTTCCACACAATACTTGCACTAGTGACCTCTCTGTTCTTCACTGCGGGGGGTGAGATCGTTTTGTTACAATGCTTTGTAACTACCTTTTATCAGAAATCATACAGACCCTATTGAATTTGCCATGATGCATTTTTGTAAGATCTCGTCATTTAAAAATCTCCCTCATGCATTTCAAAGCCATTTCAATAATACAAGCTTTATCAAGCCATCATGTCATTTATGAATTTCTTGCAAGTCTTTTGGAAATGTGTAAGAAAGCAGGTCAGAATTGATGTTCTTGTACTGTTTCGTTTATTTAAACCCAGCTTTGTGGCCATTGGGCTTAGAAGATACGTGTCTTAATATATATATATTGCTTTATTTGGTTGATTGTTTCATTGTATGTTCTTAAAGTTTGTTATGTTCTTTTCTTATTAAAAAAACTCACATATCCTTTTGAGTTCTTTTCATTATTACATGTTCTCAAAGTAAAAATGGGACTATTGAAAACGTTAAAATATTTTTGAGGTTTTATGTGTTTATATATAATGCTGTGATAAATCTTAGAACAGCTTGTACACTGACCCATAGACATGAACTGTGTAGTTTTACTAGTTTTGAGGGAATTTTTGTCATTTGTATAATGACTTAAAATACTAGACACCAAATTAATTATAAACTGTACAATGACAGGAAAAATGAGCATAATGGTACCTAATTTTAAGAGGTTACATATATGCACCTTTTAGTGTAGATAAGGAACAAAGTTGTGCTTGTGTGTGTATGTGTGTGAGTGTGTGTGTGTGTGTGTGTGTGTGTGTGTGTGTGTGTGTGTGTGTGTGTGTGTGTGTGTGTGTAGAATGCAGAAATAATCAATATAAGCAGTTCTGTTTATTGCACAACTAGAGAATAATATAGAATTGTAATATGTAGACATACATTTTAGCCTATTTGAGACCAGTCTTGAAATTTGAGATCAACATAATTATTGGATTTGATATAAACATGTGGAGTTAATGCAGCTTGAGTGCTATGCCGATGATATCATTTGTAATGCAAACTTTTGTATTAGGTTAGAAAACAGAAGCATGTTCACTATAGTGGAGCCCACTGAATGTCTAAATAAAACCCTTCACAGTCTAAAGAGTGACATTTGGAAGACCTTTACAGTAAAATGAGCACGAGCAATATAATAACCACGTAACAGACATGTTCCATCTGCCAGCATAATAACCCTATCATCTTTTATTGTCCCAAGAGCATCCGGCAATGAATCATTTATACCTCAAGAACCAAAAAAGTTCACAGAATCATTTTTAAACATGCATTTTATTGTGTATCTTCTATTTTGCTGTGAAATATCCCACCCTGTCTCGTTACATCTCTCTCGTGAGACTGATGGCGGCAGGACTCTGAAGCCACGGTTCAGCTCAGGGTTTCTTGCTTTATCACAGAGAGCTGTGAAACCATTCTCTCTTGTCACGTCACTCCGGAGAGCGTTTTCAAAGGCAGAGCAAAAGCGAGGGAAGGATGAAAGATAGAGCGGGCTGGAGAAAGAGAGAGCATGTAAAGTAGACTCTGCCCTAGGTCTCCTGGTGGGAATCTATAGTAGCTATTTCTTCATGAGAAACACAAAGGGACCTTGCTGCTGGGGCTCTAGCCTGATAAGATAGGCCAATAGCCACTGATATGGTTTCCACGGTGACACAATGGCAAATTAAGGACAAGGAACAGAGGGCCCTTCCCATCATGACTAAACTGGAACGTACCTTTTCCTTTGTGACCTAATTAAAAACTTTGGTTGTTTCAGTCTTAAATACACACTCTAATGTTGGTCCAAACCTGCATGACTCACTTTCTTCTGTGAAAACTGTTTATTGAACGTCAGTAGGGTCCCAAACAGCTTGGAACATTTTCTAAATATGTTCCTTCGGGTTCCACAGATGAAGTAAAAAGTTGCAATAAAAATCATGAGGGTGAAAAATGATGAGAGAATTTTAATTTTGGATGAACTGTCCCTTTAAACGCAATGTCAAAAATAGAAAGCATTTAAGTAAAAGAAGTACACTTTATTATATTCTTTATTTAGAGTACTTTTTATAGAAAAAAAGAATGCACTTAAATGTGAACTGAACGTAATGTTTTTGGACACGTAATTGTATGTTATTTACAATTAAATGAAAATGCATACAAATTTATATTAAATGCAATTAGTTTAACTTAAGACTGATTTGTTTTGACCCACTTAAGTACATCTTTATATGCAATTTCATAATTATGTCTATTGTGTTTGAAATATGGTTGAAGTCTGCTGCTGTATGTATGGACAAGCGTTTATATTAAACTGAAATATACTTTAATGTCAATGTCAATGATTTAAAATGCACTTTAAAGTAAAACTTTAAGTTTACATTTTTTACAGAGTGCACTTTTTAAAACTGAAAGTGTCTCTCTTTAAGTGCACTAATGTCACCTTTTGTTTAATTAAGATTAATGTATATATATATATATATATATAAATGTATGATTTGAAGCACACTGCACATTCGATACTATTAAGTGCACTTCTTTTTACAAACAAGATAAATGATCACAACAATATTAGCCCTAATAGTCTCATACAACAAACCACAGTGTTTTAAAAAGCAACAGGTGCTACACAGCACGTGGCGTCTGTCTGTGAAGGTGAGTAATAACTTCTGTTCTTACAGTATTAATCCAGGCTGTTATGAGCCATATTCTGCTGATAGGACACCAGACGCTGATAAGAGACATTCTTGTATAAAATCACTTTAATCTCTATTGCTTCCTCAGTCTTGCCACGTTTCTGATTATCTTCATCCTGTTCAGGGTAAATGCAGTACAGTTGACACTCTTAATGTCGGGTTCTGCTTTCAAAATATGTTATTTTGGGTTCTGATGAAATAAAACGTCATACAGGTTTGGAACAACATGAGGGTGATTCAATTATGACCGGATTTTCATTTTGGGCAAACTGCTGCTTTGTCACAATCTGTGTTGTATAAAGCATTATATAATAAAGGTGATTTGACTTGACTGGTCAATTTACCTTTATTAAACTAAAACTTAATGACTTTGCTAACACAGGGTGTAACATCTTTCCCAAAAAGGTGGATAATTGTTGTGCCTTTTTTTTTTTTTCTACTTTGTAATGCTTGTGATGTTCCTGGTCAAAAAATGACCAGTTTATAAAAAGTTTTTGTTTTCATTATTCTCTAAAAAATCTTTAAATCAAGTTTGGTGTTTAGGGTAAAAAATGACCGACCTTTTAAACATTGCTTGTACATGACTCCCTTTGCTATATTATCACCATATCTTAGAATCAACCTTTTCATCAACTTGTTTTCTATCAGATAGCACAGGTTTTGTATTTATTTTGATCGTACGCTTCAGGTTTTGAGTGAACATTGCCAAAATGATTGACAAATAATGTTTTTTTTTCACTTAAAACCTAAAGTGCATAAGCTCAGATCAATGAGGCCTAGATCAGTCAGAACCAAAAAGAAATACAAAACCTGTGCTAATTGAAAGAAAACTACCTGAATTCAAGATTTGGTGATAATGTAGCAGAACTAGAGATTTACAATCCATTTTAAAAAGGTCGGTCATTTTTGATGAACTGCACAGGTGTAATGATAAAGTGAGAAAACTGAAACGGAGAGAAGGAAATAAGGAAAAGGAGAGCTAATACACACACTTGGTCGTCCCAGAAGATGTGCTATGCAAACGAGGAGCGCAGCATCCTTAACTGTATCCTGGAGGAGGGGTGTGCTTTGTTGACTTTCACGGGCGTTTAAAGACGTGCTTATGAGCCTCACGGAGCCACAACCTGCTCAAGCCACAGGCGATTGCTTAGGTGTCAGGTTTTTTCAAGGTGTGCCCTGATGCAGACGGATTTCAACTTTATTTTAATCTTTGTATTTTTGAGTGCTGAGTCATTTATGATGATAAACGATCCGTTTGCATATTAGTCATTAAGAGTCTGTCAGAGAGACATTCATTTTAAGCATTTGCATATCAATAAAATTTACTTTTTCTGTAATGGAAAGTAGAAAGTGGCTATAAGTATGAATGACTGCTAAATGATGTGGTTTTGAGTGAACTGTTGTCAATTTTTTTTTATCTCATCGAGAAAGAAACCAAATAATCAAGGTGGGTGGGACCAATTGTAAAACTTTTAGAAACAGTCATTGAAAAACCCAGACTGATAACACTTCTCAGTATTGCATGTGCCTTCAGTGTCTTTGGCCGTTTTGTCTTTCTACGATTTCTCTGGGTATTTTTACTGTAAACCATCCATAAGCTATGTTGAGCACAAGTTACTGTCACTCCATTGGCTCTCTGTCTACAGCAGGTTTCGGTGAAGAAACTGAGCCAGCAAAAGAACATAAACAAGAGCGGGAAAGAGCGAGCGTGTGTCACAGGGAGCATTCATAGTGTGCAGATAAAGGGCTGGACTTTGCTCTATGGCATGCTGTGGGTGAAGGTAAAATGGCTGCTGATTAGGCCAGACAGAGACAACGACAGCCGAACAGCATGATTACATTTTCCTTTCAGAGGCAGATTGATCTTGGCTTGATCACTGTGTCAACAAAACAGAGAGCTGCTGTTCTCGTCACTGTATAAGCCTCATATCCGCAGTCAAATGCAGTCTGTCAATGGAGTCGGTTCATTCTACCTTGAACGCACACATTAGAGCCAGTCCTAGCTACACTTAAATGCTCTGAATCCACCACATAGCTGTGTTGAACGTTTCTCGTCCTTTTTTCAGTTGAAATCAGAGGTGTAAAAAGTGCATTGACATTTACATAGGCCTAAGTATTTTTGTCATTTTATACAAAGTATCGAACAAAAAATGCATTAAAAAAATTAATACAAAAATCCAGTCAATGTACTTTCAGTATTTTAAAGTAAACTTCTATTTTTTTCATGAAATCAATCAGAGGCAGAGGAGATTTTCACATTTTATTATAAATTAAACTGAAATGTATATCCAAAAACCTTTTCTGAAATTGTAATTAATTATCTGGTTTATTACTAATGATGGGTATAAATTAAATTAAGTCATTCACAAAACAATTAGGTCAAAGACTTTGATGTTGAGGTGACTGTAGAGAGGCTTACATTTATATTTTATTTTGTGGTTTTAAATAAAAACGTATTTGATATTAAACATTTGATTTGATTGTTAGCTCAGTAAGAAGTATAAACTGAAATATTTAAAGCTTGACTAAGGAACTTTTGCTTGAATGGTCTCTCTATCGCCATCTGTGGTTTAATCTGAGTCCTGTCAAAGCCACTAGAAGGCAAGCCTGCATGGCGTTATATCTCTGCCTCAATTCTGAGCGCGAAAGATCATATTCGGAGCACGCAAATGTGCAATTTGCACACGCGCAAACTGAGTTTTGAGGAGAAAATGTTCGTCTCACAAAGAAGAAAGTATTTTGAGCGCACAAAAATCTATTTTGCTTTTAAAATAAGTTTTTGGATGTGTGCTCATTTTGCGCGTTTCACTTGCTCCCCTGAAGCCCGCCCTCAGTGCTCTCTAAATGCCGATTGCTCGCTTGCTCAACACAACTCAGCGTTACAGTAGGCCATAATTCCAGCCAATCAGAGACGAGACGGATAAATTCTGATATGCTGCTTGACAACCACACTGTAAAAAATTCATGTGAAATCTACAGTAATTACAGTAATGTAAGAAATACTGTGAGTGTCACAGTAACCAGCAATGCACTATGTACTGTAGTCACAGTAAAACACTAACACAGTAACTTCCAATGTATTGTAGAAAACACAATAACTACACAGTAACTTCCAATGTATTGTAGAAAACACAATAAGTACTGTAGAAAATCACAGTAACTTCCAATGTATTGTAGAAAACACAATAAGCAATTATGTAGTGTTGAAAATTACAGTAACACAACAATGTGCTGTAAAAAAAAAAAATAAAATAAATGACCAGAAGGTTATCAAGATTTTATTGTTTTCAACACATCTAGCAATAAGTGAAGAATGATAAATGAAGCTTGTTATAATGATGAACAGTTAACTGGGGGGGGGGGGCTAAATCAACACAACTAAACAGCAATGGAATCTGTTGGTACCGAGAGTCTAGTGGTTAGCGCACTGACATATAGTGCAACTGTCTCTGGCGACCCGTGTCGGACTCCTGGCTTTAGGGCCTTTGTCAATCACATTCCCCTCTCTCCACCCAACACCAATCGCTACACTGTCCCGTGTAATAATCACAACATAGGCAGCAAAAAAAATAATATACAAAAAGTTGCACTTGCAAATTAGTGAGTTTTACTGTACAGTTACATGGTTGTTACTGTAAATGAAACAGTGAAAATGCTTTTGTCTTCTACAGTAAGTTACTTGTCAGTAGCTGCCAGTTAATTATTGTGAATTTCACAGTCAGTTTCTTACAGTGCAGTCACAACATCCCCTGCATTACAGAGGACAGCGGAAGAGGAAAAATAATACAAAAAAATGTGCGTGCATTATTATTATGCAAATCTGATCATACTTTTTCCTAGCACAATTTACCAATTCCAAACTGCATACAATCTTAATAACTAATATTATTCTTGTATTTAATCATTTATAACTGATATATAATTGTCTGTGAAGGCCGGAAGTGAAAACGCCTTATATTCAGGTGTGTATAATTATTAAGCAGGTTTTCTTTTACAGATAAAATGAGCTAAAAAAGAGATTTAACTCAGATTAAAAGTCAAACATTATTAAATTCCCATGAGAAATATTCAAAAATGAATGCAATGCTAGCAATTGAAAAGTTAAGACCTGACCATTGGACAGCAAAATGCTTAGTGGATCAGCGGGGTCAGACAAAAACACGTGGAGGAGAAAAGATGCATGTTAACTGCTAAAGAAATCAAGAAGTTAAGGTGAAGAATTGGGTGTGAAACCATCAGGAACCATTTAGTCTCCAGCGCCACCATTTTCCAGAACTGCAACCTTCCTGGAGTCTCCAGAAGTAAAAGGTGCCAGGTTCTCAGAGTAAAGAATCCTAAAAAATGACCCCTACTTAATAAGAATCACATACTTAAGTCTAGTAAAATACTTGAAGACTGATTTTTGTATAGGCTTTATAGACAGATAAGATGAGAGTGACTCTTGAAGGACAAAATACTTTTTTCTTTGCGAGACGAAAATTTTCTCCTCAAAACTCAGTTCGCGCGCATGCAAAATGCAATTTTGTGCGCTCACAATAGGATTTTTTGTGCTCAGAATTGTGGCATAGATATAACCCCATAAGCCAGCAACCATTAGCCAAAAAAGCATAACGGCTAAAGCTAACGCCTCCGGTCTGCAGTACGTGGGAAAGGAGACATGAGGCCGTTTTTTTTTTTGAATGGATGTCAATGGACGAGAGGCTTCACTACGCTGAATAAACAGCTTTTTAGAGTAAACAGCTGATCATTTAATGAATCGACAGCCTATCTGCTAATCTTCAACATGTGTTACACTAAACAATACTTTTGGATTGAACTACTTTTAGAGTTTACCATGAAAAAAAGCTGTTTAATGAGAGAAGTCACTGACTTTTTGCGACAGGTGGGATTCAGCTTACGGCTCTTCTCATTCATTACTATGGTGTCCGTAAACGGCGATCGAATATCGCACAACTCTGAATGAAATTCAATGACGTCAAGGATGTAATGTGATTGGTTATTACGGCACACATGATCCAAGTTAGCTGTTACGCTTCCTCCAATAGTAAGTAATACAGACCCTCTTATCTCACTATAGTAAGACAATCCGATGCTTTTGAAGGTCAGCGGTTTCCGGTGATCACCATATCAAAGCGGATCAAGACAGTAAGAAACATGACAACAAATATATATTTCATAAAAACCGTGTCATCTGAAACTTTAAGTAGGCTATCTGCCGTTGTGGGTCTCATCTTGTTTTGGTACCGACTCTGGCGCTTTACCTACTTGTTGGGGATTCTTGTTAGAAATGTCTATGTTAAATGCTAGCTAGCTAACTAGTTTAAACAACACTATTTATTGTGACAACAAATTGCATCTTATAGGCCACGCGATATATTAGCCGGACCTTCTGTGTTTACGTTCTGTGTAAACAAGCAAAAGCCCATGCCACCCGACAGATCAACATTTAAATGAATATAAAAAGCATATCCTAATATTTAGGAGAAAGCAAGAAAATAAATTTGAACATGTTTGGTTTGAGAGTTATTGTGTACTTGCTCAATGATGTAATTTCGTTCATTTTAACCAAACAATCTTATAGCATGCAAAGTCTACTTAGTAAATTGTAAATGCATCTTTAACAAGTATTTAATACATGAATTTAAAAACATTCTCAAAAATAATGCTTGTACAGTAAGTGAGTGCTTTTCACCCCTGCTTTCAATCAGGTCAGACTAAGTCAGTACATTTTTTATGTCTCTGCCTGACTTTCTGGTTGTAAAACTGACCAAACTATGTAGAAACTCCTCTTTTGTGTTGAAGAAAAGAGGTTTATATGGGAAGGCCGTGATACGTGTGACTGTGTATTAGTGCTTTGCTGATTTACGAGGCCATGGATGGTGCTTGTCAAGTCAGGCTGTGTTGTCTTTTGGTCTAGTCAAGACTGACACTTTCTTCCTGATCTGTCCCCGTGTGTCCACATGGACCCCAGATGTGCACAGACATTCCTGTTCAGTTCATTCCCATAGTGTCTTCAAACATACACACAAACCTCACCTCTGACCTCTAAAGACACGTTCCAGAAACTTGACTGCATTGATAAAGGCCCTTCCAGAAACCGTTGACTACTCCACGTGCTTCATTTGTCTCCACTGTTGAATCTCCATTATAGGATTGCCATTTTTTGGTCTGTGTTTATCTTCTTTCACGCCTCCATAAGTAATCAAATCTCTCTCATCGTTGTGATAGTGTCTAGAGTATGCTGAGTTTAGTGGGTCTAAACTAAAAGTGACCAGAACACTGCAGATGAGTGACTGTCGGTCATAACACAAATATAAAATAACAAGCATTATCTGCTGAAGCAGAACACGCCTCCTCTTCCTCGCTCATCCAAGCAAACACTTCTGTTATTGGTCACGGCCCGTCATAGCTCCGCCCCCTCGTGTATGACCTCATCCACTATGAATACTCATTCTGGCATGTCAGTGATCTAATCAATTATTCATTGTGTTAATAGCTATACTTTATCTGTGCTCTGCATTCCTCAAGAATCATGTTTAATAAGCAGCACCTTTGCTTTTCACTTGGCAAACTACAAACTATTCTTAGCCGATTACCATTTACATAATATGTGTATTGTCATAGAATATTCACCTTTTGATATACATTTTATTGACGGCAAAGTCATGTTTACAGGAATACAATTACAGTGGATGTCTATTAGGAACTGTGGAGCTTTGTGTGACCTATATTTATTTGTTCATTTCGTTAATTAGTATGTTTGTTAAAGTGATAATATTAATTCTTCAAAAAAATGTGTGTTAATTGATCTGTCTAAATCCTTGACATTCTCTACATGCAGAACTTATGTTTACTGACTGTTTACTTATTCATTAAAAATGCTTGATTTCTGACCAAATCAATTTAAATACGCATTAAATATTTTTATTTTAATGTTTAAATAAAAAATGTATTTTAATTTAAAAAAGAGGCCACAGAGTGATATGACTAATGCTCAATTAAACAATGTGGTGGTTATTAAATACAATATTTGGCTGCAGATAGTTTGTCTCAAAAGTCTTTCATAATCTTCCTTGTCAAATCACATAATATTATCACATACATATATTCCAATTATGTTTCCATACAATATTACCAAGACATTTTAAACAAAATAAGTAATGACAAGAAAAATAAATACACAATATAGTAGTAACAAATACATAAACATTTACAAATATTGAAAATAACATATTTTAATAATTAATATTATACAATTTTATAAAATAAATTTTAGTCATATTAAAAAAATATTAAAATTATTACAATTTAAATAATAAATTAATAAGTACTAAGTCAAGTATTAAAAGTACAAATAAAATAAGTCAAGTATTCAAATATTTGTAAATAAATACATATTTCGTTTGCTTGCTCACTCTCACTCTTTACGAACTCTTCTGTATTTCTCTAAGTAAACAGCGTCTCGTTTGCATGTATTGACCCGAGGGAAACCTCGCAGTCTTTGTAGTGTCTCGGACAGTTGAGTCATGTGTTTAATTGAGAGGTTTGTTGCCTGTGGCCACAACTGTGACTCCGCTCTGCATCACACCTCACTGAAGATGGTCAGATAAACATCTCCCTCCAGCTTCCCAGCCCTTGCCACGGTCCCGTTACTGGGGGGGTTGTTTTCTCAGGTTCCCCTCGTTTGCACCAATTAGCAATGACAGGAATCCAGCTGGGCTAAATGAATGGTCCACCAGCACCCTCCTCTCCTTATAGCAGCGCGAGGGTCTAAAAACAACACCCGCGTGTGAGAAAGAGAGAATCACATCATTCACTAGCCGTAGCTCTGGAATGTGTCGAATACTTCCCTCATGTCTGCTCTCTCACACACTCATCCCTTCACGTGTGCACAAACACACATCTTCTTTCTGTTCACCGTGCATTCTCTGAGTCTGCATGAGTCCCTTACATCAGATCAAATCACTGTTAGGTTCCTGTGCGTCTCATTCGGTCTCACAACCGTTCGATGTAACAATCGTCTTCCATCAAGCATCCATCATTTACTCACCTTCACGTCAGTCCAAACCTGGATTGTCTTGCTTCTTTCTGTCTTAAACGAAGTTACTTTGAAGATCGTCAGGGTCCAAACAACATTGAATCCCACTTTTATTGGTTGAAAACTAATCTCAAAATATCTTCTTTTGCGTTTCATAGAACACAGATTTTGGATGAGGATGAGGAATTGTTTTTGGGTGAACACTTTAACACTTTTACTAGAACAGACAAGCCTTTAGAAAGAGAATAATAATGAAAATAATATCACTGCTGTCAAAGTGTTTATATGTTTTTTATACATATTGTACGTAATACAAATAATATTCATATCATCCCCAGAAATCCCTTAAACTGGAGAGACCCGAGCAATATCCAGACATCAGACCTGGTTATTTTCACTTGGATCCGTAAAATGATAAATACAATGAAAAATTAAATGACAAGTAAACTGAGCAACAAAGAACACACGGTAACACTTACAATAAGATCATTAGTTAACTACATTAATTAACGTGAACTAACAATGACAAATACTTCCAAAAATAATCTTAGTTGATTTCAGCGTTTACTAATACGTTTTAATTGAATATAACGGTAACACTTTATTTTAAGGAGTCATTGTTACACGTTACATGTCATTATAATCAACAATTAATTATGCATAATTACATGCAAGTAACCCTAAGCCAAACCCTAACCGTATAATATAGTTTATTAATATTACTCAGTACTTAAATGTATAATTAACACTGTAACAAAGACACCTTAAAATAAAGTGTAGCCAATATAAATTATTATTATTAAGTATTATTAAAATCAAAAGTTATATGTGTTAATATATTACTGAATGGACCTGAGCTAACATGAACTAACAATGAACAGTTACGTTTGTATTAACTAAGATGAATAAATACTGTGATAATTGATAGTTAAAGCATATACTAATATTAACTAATGGTACTTTATTGTAAAGTGTTGCTATGTAGGAGTCCTTACACAAAAAGGGCAATCATTATAAAAAGCGATAGAACAAATAATAATCATATGACAGTTCAGCACAGATAAAACAAACGTTAATGAAAACAGCATTTGTCTATCCATCCATTCATCCTCCAAACTGAAGGTCACAGAAATGGCCAAAATATTACAATAACCCTAATTAAAAAAAGCACGATCAAACTTTCTCCTGAAACTGGAAGTGAAGTAAATTGAATCTGAAGTATAATCTAAATAACACAGTTATGTAACAGGTCGGTAAAATACCTGTCGATGTTTTAATGGGTGGAGGTTCCCCCCCGAACTGGAGCAGTTCATCCAGAACAGAACAGAGTTTTACCTTTTTTCCTCTCCTCCCTCGCTTTTTCCATCGATCTGTTTTTAGGCTGCTGGGGTCCATAAACAGCCGTGGCTGGAGCGGAGGGGCAGAGGGATGAATAGAGCTAATGTCCAGCAGCGCTCGTTTCACAGTGACACACTTCTGAATAGTGTCTTATTATCGTGATGTGGAGGATTGCCAGAGCATTGCTGAGATGTTTCAGCATCTTGTTTATATGGTAGGGTGTTTTGGGTCAAGGCAAAAGAGGGATCTTTTGGTCCCCTGAGTGAGATTTTGACGGCATGGGCTGAATCAATCACACATCTCACAACTATTAGTAACTAATTTACAGTTTGGCAAATTGGTGGATAATTCGTATGAAATAGTTTGCTTTCGTTTGTATTTTTTCATATGATCTTAGGTTTAGGGGTGGACTTTCATGCTTACTTTTTTCTAAAAATCATACGTTTTTGCACATTGAATTCATATGAAATCTCCAACTTGTAATACTGTTATGTTTTCCTGTGATATCAGGTTTGAGTCTACAGTTAATTTTTTATTTTATCTTAAATCTAATTTAAAACAAAAATCAGCGCTATATGCACTTAGAAATTTTTCCTGTTGACTTTCCTTCCATTTACGCTGGTTATCCACCATGAACCAGTTTTCTTGGCAGCTAAAATATTTGTGTGTGTGTGTGTGTGTGTGTGTGTGTGTGTGTGTGTGTGTGTGTGTGTGTGTGTGTGTGTGTGTGTGTGTGTGTGTGTGTGTGTGTGTGTGTGTGTGTGTGTGTGTGTGTGTGTGTGTGTGTGTGTGTGTGTGTGTGTGTGTGTGTGTGTGTGTGTGTGCGTGCGTGCATGTGCGTGCGTGCGTGTGTGTGTGTGTGTGTGCGTGTGTGTGTGTGTGTGTGTGTGTGTGTGTGTGTGTGTGTGTGTGTGTGTGTGTGTGTGTGTGTGTGTGTGTGTGTGTGTGTGTGTGTGTGTGTGTGTGTGTGTGTGTGTGTGTGTGTGTGTGTGTGTGTGTGTGTGTGTGTGTGTGTGTGTGTGTGTGTGTGTGTGTGTGTGTGTGTGTGTGTGTGTGTGCTGTGCGTGTGCGTGCGTGCGTGCGTGTGTGTGTGTGTGCGTGTGTGTCTGTGTGCGTGCGTGCTATTTTATTTTAGAAGTATACAGCTTTGGAGATGTTTGTGTTGTGTAATAAAAGAAACTATGATGTATAGTTCCAGTGTTGTGACTACGCTAGCTATTTTTTCTGAAGAGTTGCTTTTAGCTTATCTTAAAACAAATGGTGTAGGGTTTACTTTGAAACCATTTTTACTCAGAAATTGCTTGTAAATTTCACAAATAATTACAAAGGAACTGCGAGTAACACACTGAATTAAATGTGAGACTTTCCTAGAAATATTTAAATAGTATCTTCATGTAATTTTGTTTTATTTACAACTTGAAAAATAATTTACAGTGTAGACTGAGAACAAGTTACATGCCAGAGTTTAATATTTAGAGTAAAAGGGATTGAAAAATGAATCCTGACGTTTGTTATCTGCCAGGTGAAAAATAATAAAAGACACAGAAGTTTAATACTGATTGTCCTCAAGCCAACGCTGGTGTTATAATAGGAAGACACCTTATGAAATGTGTCTCACAGAGATGTCCGTGGCCAGTCAAACAGCGGTGGCTCTCCGAACATTTACCGTGTTCTCCAAAGAGCATCCCCTCCTCACCATCATCATCAATGAGGCCTTCTTCTCAATGAAGTCTGCTCCTAAAATACCTGTTCTCTTCCCCTGTCCCGCTCTCGCCGGCCGCTGTCTAAACAAACAAGTCCAGAGTCTTTTTTGAACATTCCCAGCATGCTCATTTTGAGTCGCCCGCTGCACGCTTCACAGGTGATATTTATAAACACCTCAAAAGCTGCTGTTTTTCTTGAAAGGTGGAAGGCATCCGACCGAACGAATGCGAGTCTGTCTGTCCCCCTCTCTTTCTCTCTTTTGCATTCCTGCCAGATAGGACCAGACCACGGGGGTAACTTTCCTGGCTCTGCAGGGCCCCGGACAATCGCTTCTTTCATTGAGGGGAAAAAATTCGGCCCCTGGCTCCTTCCTAGCAGTTAGGCCGCAGGGAGAACGTCTCTAGCGCTCACTCTCTCCAGCGCCCGCCTTCACAAAGCTACCTTTTACAGGTTTATATTTAGCCTCCTTCTTCACCGCTGTCCATTTCTTAGGTGTGGGTTGTTGCGTAGAGTAAAATTAAAAACATTTCTAGGTCGCAAAAACCATTTGGAAAGAGGTGGAGAGTGTGCGAGCGGAAAACAGGGGCCAGGAGTGATGGCTTTCCTCGGTAGTTCCCGTAAACGAGCTGTGTGCTTTATTCAAATGAAGGGAAGGTGAAGGCCAGAAAAAGATGACAAACAGAGAAAAGGATAAGATGAGAAATAGCGAGGTTAAATAGGGAGTGTAAATATCGAGACTCTTTGAATCTTGAGGCGTCTTCAGGCAAATGTAAGACGTGAGCGCATGCGTCAGTCATAGGTTGAATAGTGCTGGCGGCGCGAGGATGGTTTGCGCCGTAGATTAACGCCGGAGCTGCAATGTTAGCAGAAGCACAGCTGTGTTCCTCTCTGGTCTTTTTTCGGCTCTGTCTTGCATCCTGGTGTCACGCAGGACTTGTTTTTTTCAAGAACTTGTGAGGATTTTCACTGAGCTAACAATGTGTGCTCATTCATGACTCATGGCTGCTTAAACTTCACTCAACCTTTCAGCCTTGCTTTCCTTCTCTCGCTCGATTTCTGTATCACTTGATCTGTTTCTCTCAGCATTAGAAGCAGTCAGGCCATTTTATTTAGCCAAAGTCAGACAGTCATTCAATTCAGTGTATTTTATTTATTTATTTATTTATTTATTAAAGTGTACACACATTCCAAAATGAATGAATATCTAAATGGATACAGACCACTTTCAATACATTTTTTACATTGGTCAGATATTTTTACACTGGCCAGACCACAAAAAATACAAAAATAAAATAATAAAATCTAAATATATATATATATATATATATATATATATTTTTTTTTTTTTATCTTTTAATTTTGTTATATATTTTTATTTAGCAATGAAACTCTGCACACCTGACGGCAGGAGATAGGTGCGAAGGAGGCGAAGACCAGCAGGTCAAAAACTAAAAAAAAAGTCCCGCACACGATCTATGCAAAAAGTATCAAAGATTTATTAACGACGTTTCGGTCGCATGACCTTCATCAGGAATTTGATTGCATAGATTGTGTGCGGGACTTGTTTTTTGTTTTTTAGTTATATCTTATATCTTTGTAATGATATATATATATGTAATAATTGTACATACACACAATTTTCATATAATATTCAACATCATAATTTAACGTGTGTGTGTGTGTGTGTGTGTGTGTGTGTGTGTGTGTGTGTGTGTGTGTGTGTGTGTGTGTGTGTGTGTGTGTGTGTGTGTGTGTGTGTGTGTGTGTGTGTGTGTGTGTGTGTGTGTGTGTGTGTGTGTGTGTGTGTGTGTGTGTGTGTGTGTGTGTGTGTGTGTGTGTGTGTGTGTGTGTGTGTGTGTGTGTGTGTGTGTGTGTGTGTCTATATTTAGATTTATCAACTTTTATTTAAAAATCATGTAATAATGAAATATGGCCAAAAAAGGGAAAATATACATAAAACCCCAAAGTCTCTGTTTTTAAATCATAAGAGCACAATCAACAGCGTTTTGCTTCCATTGAATGGGAGCGGTGTGGTTGACACCTCTGCCCGAGTGTGAGTGCGTGTGCGCGAGACAGAGAGCGAGTGTGTGTGAGTGTGTGACAGCGGCTGGATGCTGTACGTTCACTGTAGTCCGACACACACTGCTCTGGTCTGTTTAGCTCTCAGAGTGCTTTCATTCGTCCGGTGGCCGGGGCGAGACGGAATTAGTGATACGGCGGGTGATTTTTCACTGCTCCAAACCAAATAAATAACACCGGCTCATTCACTGTTCTCTCCTTCTCCTTCTATCATCTGTCATACAGACATTCCAAGCTTCCCGCTTCAAACATAAATAGGTGAACAAATAGGAAAGGATAAATGGTGTTTTAATGTGTGGGTCAGCTCAGTTTAACAGGCTTCGCTCTGGGCCTCCATACTTCAGCTTTCCTGACGCTAACTTTCCAGCATCACTCCTGGAGGAAGTATTCTTACCTGCCTGAAAAACACCAATCCTCTTCTGCCAAGCTGCGTTCCTGCCATGCGTTTGAACAGATGAGGAATATGTTTAGGCCATGCTGGCGTCAAGCATTTGAATGTGTAAGCCACAGTTAAAACGTCTGATTGTCAGCATCTGCACAGGTATAGTTCATCACATTAACTATGAACATGATCCAAATACATATTTGTAATTCTTATATTGATCATTATATATAGTATTTTGATCATTTAAAGCTTAGAACAAACTTGATTTGGGGAATTCTGTAGCTTTTTTTATAAATAGCACTTGGATTGATCTTTTTCGGACATTTGTGAAAAATAAGTACACTTAACTTATACAAACTTAAGAGTACTTATTATGGAAATAATATACTTAAATGTGAACTGAATGCATTTACATCAACTAAAATATACTTTAATGTCATTTTATTGTCATGTGTTTAAGATTTATATGTAATGTATTACACATTTGTGATGATAATGTTTTTATTTTAGTACATTTAAAATATATTAACATTAAATATAATCAGATACACGCTGCAGTTGAAATTATAATCACATATAAACACATCAATATAAGAGTATGAGTGTAAATAAGTATACTTCTTGAAAGCACCACAAAAGATGATTACAACACAATGATTAAGAATGTAAAACTTTTAATTTGACACTATTAAATTATAAAGTGCACTTCTTAAAAGTGTGTTTAAGAAACGGTTATTATAGTGTCTTGTAAGTGCCTTTTTATTTCATTAATATTATATTATCAGCAAGTACAGTTTTTTTAAATATACTGTTAATAGTTGAAGTGCACGTTTGATAGAAGTGAGCACACCTCTTTTTCACAAGGCAATGCAATGATAAATGCATTTGTATTCTTCGTCTTAAGAGTCCCGTGCACACACACTTGTATCGGCACAAACACACATTAACGCAGCGGGACGGGCAACGCAGCAAAGAGCCGGAGAGCAGGTCTGCACAGCGACAGTTTCCTTCAAAACATCCGCTCCATGAATCAGACGTGGTATTTACCTCTGGCTCTCCAGATCCTCAGCTCAACACACTGTCTTCTGTACTGTGCACATGTAATGAAAGCAAATACATAGATTAGAGCCTCGTTTACATCAGTGAATGAATGATGTTTGCAATCGCTACTGGATAAAATTGCTACTAAATTATAGTTCTAGATCATTTTTATTGTTCGGTTGTTATATCTCTGGAAACGTAAATAAAGCCGTTATGTATCATTCTGGTAACACTTTACGGTAAGGTTCTAAACGTTAACATTAGTTTGCTTCACTGTTCACCTGAGCTAACGAGGAAAAAACACTTAATCTTAATTAATGTTCATTTTGCATTAACATTTCAACATTTACTAGTACGTTATATAAATTGAAAGTTGTATCTGTTAATAGTATTTATATTATTTATTTATCTTAGATATTATTTTATTTGGTCCTGAGCTAACTAACAAAGAGCAGTTGTTGTTTTTTATTATTATTTAATAAATACAACAAATATATACTGTAACGCTAATTGTTCATGTTAGTTCGAAGATGGCATTACAATAAAGTGCAGTGATATTTTATTTGTTAATTTTACGAATAAGTTTTCATTTTTAATTTTCTTTTAAGTAATTTTTTGTGTGTTTTTGTCTTTTTTTTACTTGAGACAATTTTACAGTTAATTGATAAATGTTGCCTTGGCAACTATATCTGAAATAAGTTTGATATATTTCATAATGTCCTCATTTGTAAGTCGCTTTGGATAAAAGCGTCTGCTGAATGACTAAATGACTAAATATATTTTTATTTCAAGTGACAACATATGTTTTATGGTTTTAATTTTAGTCAACTAAATTTAATAACACTGCTGAGGATTCACTGTAAATTTAAATTAGTAAACTTTACTTGAAAAAGTCTTGCAAATGTATTGCCCCATAAAAATGTAGTCAAGGTTACAGTATATTCACGTTTCCATAAACTGGTTTCTGAGTAAACTTGGATATATTGAGCAAACTTAACTAGATTTTTAACTAGTTTGCAAGATTTTTTCAAGTAATGTTAACAATTTGAAATGTAGAGTTAATTCAAAAACGTCTTTAGAAAAATACAGTAAAATACCGTAAACATTTGTAGAGCTCTAAAACTAACTTTAGTCTTGTTGATAGCTTTTTGATTGCACATTTTTGCAGAGTGCAGGATTTCAAGTTTGCAATTCAAAAACTTCTTTAGAAAAATACAGTAAAATACCGTAAACATTTGTAGAGCTCTAAAAATAACTTTAGTCTTGTTGATAGGTTTGGTTTTGGAAGAATATATTGATTTCTGAGTTATGATTGCAGATTCCTGCTAAATTTCAGTGCTTTTTCAGGAGAAACAGATTTCAGAGTCTCGGAAAGCCATTGAGAAATGAAAGAGATCTGTGATTTTTCTTCTACTGAATGACCTCAGATTTGTAAAGATGATCAGAACTGATTGAAAAACTGACCGTTCAGATTTCATGTTGTATGAATGTGTGTGTGTGTGTCTGTTTCTCTATAGGGAATGTGTTTGTGCGCACCTGTCTCTCTGACTGTAGCGCTGTGGTTTAGGTGCTTGGCCGATACAGCACTTCTCTGTGTGGTTAATGGATAACTGCTGCAGTCGGGCGGCCATGATGAAACGTTGACATTTCCCTCCGATTATTCACCCGCCCCTTTGTTCTGAGTGTTTGCTAATGGCCTGGGCTCTGGGCGGAGAGACGAGAGACAGAGGGGTATCTGAGACACACCCCGCTGTTTGTTCGTCATGTTTGCTCAATATGGCGTGGGGGGGGTCTTCTGGACCAGAGTGACCTGCGCTGTGCTAGTTAGAGTACGGGACGATAAACGTGGCCATCACACATAACTTTAGGTCAGTCTAAGGACACGAGATACTATTTGGGTGTTACTGTAACTGGATAACCCTCACAATAACATGTGCAGGATCATATTTCATCCACAAAATCAAGAGCAAAAATGCTATTTTTTATAAACAAAACACATTTTTGTTCCTGTTATTGTCACATTGTGATGCTCATTAGGTTCTCATTCTGTAAAATAGTCATATTTTACTGCATTAAAGTGAAAAAAATAATATTGAAACTAGCTAAAAATTTAAAAATGACATTCAAACTATTATCTTAAAACAGACTGTTTTTAGGACTCATTTTTTGCTTTTTGTTTTCATAAAATTAATATATCCGGACAATTAACTTTTGAGGGGGTTTTGGCAAATAGTGATTCTCATTAGGTTCTCTCTACTGTAAAACAGTCATATTGTAATATGCTGTAATATTTTACTGCATCACAGTGAAAAAATGCATTGTTTTTAAAAAAATATTTAATAATAGTAAACATATAAAGGCAGTGTGATCAATACTACTATGATGAATACATACTTAATGCTAAATACCATTTAAATTATATATTTTTTTCTGTTACAGTAATGCAAATTTGATTTTCTTCATTGAAAAATATGAGAATTGTTCAAGAGAATTAGGGAGGAAAGTGTTTAATTTATATAAAAATAATATCACAAAGATATTGGTATTAAAATATGCTTTGTCTTTCTTTATACAAATGTACACATTTATTTCCCTCTTTTGATCTTGGGTTGACGTTTGATCTCGACGTATTTAATGAGATTCACCTTACCTCCATCTTATTTTGCAACACCGAAGTATGAGCGATTTTCCTTTGAATATTCAAGACATATGATAACTAGAAGAATAACAGTAAACAGTGAAAGCATTTGTGCTATACAAACCAGTGTGTTTAAATTACAACTACAATATCAATACTACGAGCTGTTTTATCACAAATGGTCGCGCCACTCATCCGTTAAAATAAGGCTAGAGAGTGAAAGATTGCTCTGTTATCAATGATCAGGTTATAGTGTCAGATTTCTGTTCTTCATGCTGCTTTTAGAGTTTGAACTGAAGTAAACAGTGAAGTGTTTCTTATCAGCTGAAGGGTGGAGTCACGAGAGGAATGAAGAAGGGATGTAGAGAGATCACTCAGGTAAATACAATGCCTGGCCGCTCCAGAGAAACGAGATTGGTGGGTCAGGCCGCTGGTATTGTGCCGTCTGTTTGCTCACCCGGCAGGCAGGCAGATGCACGGCTCTGTTCACTGACACCTGAGCAGTTGATTAGATGTAGAGGACACAACTGCTGCTGAGGAGACAATGATGGGAGCAGAACCCAGAGAATGAATACCATGTGTTTGCTGTGAAGATGAGGCTGGCAATGTGTTGTGACAGTGAACCAGTCCGCATTGTATTGCTCAATATATGTTGTTAAATCCTAAAATGATTTGCTGTGGACACTTAATGAGTTCTCATGTATGTGTAGTTTAAATATTAATGTTTTCAGAAAAGCTTTTGAGTTATAGAGACAGATGTGAGCTCAATCGGTTCATTCACATTGAGATATTGGTAACATTAGTTAACCAGAGTGCAGTAGACGGAAAAAAAACTGATGTAGAAACCATTTTCACCAAAATATTGATCACAATGACATTTTGCTGCAAAAAAAATTATTGGTGCCTTTTTTGTTAATTATTAAACCTTTATTAAAAAGCCTTGCGATTTAAAATCTCATTTACAAGAGGGTCCTGGTCAAGATCGGTACACATTTAGTTACACATAAAACAAAATACATTATTTTCCATACACAGAAACTAATGAAACATTTACAGTCAGGTGACTCTATAACTAAAATACATTAGTTTCCACACACAGAAACACATTTACAGTCAGGTGACTCTATAACTAAAATACATTTCAAATCATTCAGTACCTCTAAATTCATTACCGACTCTCTAAAGTATAACTATAACCTTAAATGTTTGAGTTGAGTCAACTTATCTGCACAAGATCATTTCAGCTTAAATTATAATAAACTGACTTTAAAAACCAAGTTGATGCTTGTATAACTTAGAAAATTTAAATTAAATTGGTTCAAACAAAGTTAATGGATTTAAAATAATGGGAAACCATGTGTTGCCATGACTTATTGATCATATAATTAATTAACACATTGAATTAAACGTAAAATGTTGAAGTAAAAAATCTTGTAAAACGTAATCCAGTAATCTTTGTTTTAATAACTAACTTTGAAAAACAACTTTTATCAAATGTAGTGTTTCTTTTATTGTTAGTTGATGTTTGCTCATATCCATGAAATAAAATGAACAGATACAACTTTTGATTTTAAGAATGTATTAGTAATTGTTGGAAGCATTTATCATTGTTGGTTTATGTAATATAGTTAACAAATGTAATCTTATTGTGAAGTGTTACTGAGATATTTAATGCAAATCATAGCACAGTTTGAGATTACATATAGGAGAAAACTCTTAGAAGCATGAGACTTCTTCATTTAATCTCCATTTAATAAAACAACAACTAAGACATTAAACTGATCGTATTTGTGATTTTTCTTTCATATGTGACCCTGGAGCACGAAAGCAGTCTTAAGTCGCGGGTATATTTGTAGCAATAGCCAAAAATACATTGTATGGGTCAAAATTATAAATTTTTCTTTTATGCCAAAAATCATTAGGATATTAAGTAAAGATCATGTTCCATCAAGATATTTTGGAAATTTCATACCGCAAATATATCAAAAGTAAATTTTTGATTAGTAATATGCATTGCTAAGAACTTAATTTGGTCAATTTTAAAGGTGATTTTCTCAATGTTTTGATTCAATGTTTTTTCAATCCTAACAAACCATACATCAATGCAAAGCTAATTTATTCAGCTTTCGGATGATGTATAAGTCTCAGTTTCATAAAATTGACTCTTATGACTGGTCACATATTTGTAGTCTTTTCCAGTTGTCATGGGATCTTGTTGAAGTCTCAGATTTCTTTAATGAGTCAATGTAAATGCGTTTTGTGTGAAGCAGAATAACAGTATGTAGTGTGTGCAGTATGTGAAGGACCCGCACCTGGCCGGGGAGAGCGAGCGAGCGAGAGAGGAGGGCAGCTTTAAAGCTTTTACCACTGTGCAAACAGTAGGCTGATTGCTTTTAATGGGATCAACTAGAGTCCTCTGTGAGAGTCAGCCCTGCCCCGACCAACAGCGGGATGTCGGGTAAGTGTAAGCTCACTTCTCATTACTGCTCTTGAAAGAGCCCGTGTAATCCAGCACACGTAAATGCAAACACACATCCACTCTCAGAGGCACAGACACCTTTGTGATGGGACAGTTGAGAGAGGAACAGCTGAAGGACACGCTGACCCAAACCTATAGTGCCCCATACGGCAAAACCAACAGATTTCAACCTTTCTTGTTCTTATATGAAGATCACATCAGGTTTTTATAGTTTACTAATACTAAAAATATATGTTGCCACATTAGAATAGGAACCAATTCTCACTATTACTTTAGCATGCCTATTATTAACATATTGAATGTTTATAAAGCACATATTCTGCATGACCATCTTCTACATACATAATCCTACCAAATGCATAAACTTAACAAATCATATAGTTAATGTTTTTTTATGGCGATAGAATTAGACCTTAAAATAATGTGTGACCAAAACACACATTAACTTTTGTTACCTTAAATAATATCAACTTTAAATTAAAATAAAATATATAATATTAAAACATTTTATTTCTATGAAGCCTACTAAAATAACTAAAATCAAAACTGGGGGAGAAAATGGCTAAACTAATGAAAATTACAAAAGCAAAAAAATTACTAAGACTTTAAATAAAATTACAAATGAAAACAGAAATATTAAAAGTATTAATACAAATTAGTTTTTTACTATTATTTTACCTTTGTCCAGAACCATACTTTCAATCTTAATATTAATCTTAATACAGTATATGGAAATTAATCCATTATTAAACATAGGAATTATTCCATGTTAAAAACTATGATCATCCAAGCAGAGAGTGAAATAATAAACCATTTATTATTTATGTTATATATAATATTTAATTTTTCCACGACTGTTTCTCAGTTTTTCCGTCATTTTCACCACACCAAACTTTTTTTTTTTTTTTCAAAGGTTAAAGTACTAGAAAAAAAGACAAATAAAGGTATTTATAAGCTATTAATATTGCTTATAAACAGAAAATGTGTGTTGTGCATAATAACTAATTGTGACAAATTACAGTAGGTAAAAAGTTTAAAAAAATAACTTTATTATGGATATTTAGGTGAAAATAAAATGCTATGAAGTTTGCCTTAGGGGCTTCTTATATTCTAAAAATGTAATTTCCATCATTGTCATTTGCACTACAGAATGAATTTTTATATTAAAAAAAAAGTGTGATTTGATTATGCTGTGGTGGGAGATTTTGTGTTTTTTCCCTGGGACAGAAGCTGAAGATACAGATGGATGATGTTAACCAGGAAGGTCTGACCAGAGCACCAGAAGAAGTGTGACTATGAGGAGCTGTGCCAGACCCACTGAGCTTGAGCACTTTTGAGACAGATGCATTCGACTCTTGAACAATCCCAGTGTTCTCCTCCTCTTCTCTCGGTGCTACACGAATGAAGGCCATCAGCCTAGTGATGAGTCTGTGTTTGATGAGAGTATGGCGAAACCAAAGAGGGAAGCGCTGAGCTAACATAGAGAGTTTGGTTGAGGATCAGTATGCGGTTATGACTTAAAGGATCTAAAAACCACCAAATCACTGATCATTCATCTTCCTTTTACTCATATGTGACTAAGTGTATTGCATCATGCTTTATTAATCAAGAAAGTTTCAAATCAAACAACATAATTTAAACATAAGTGAAAATGTCATTGTTTACTCTCCCTCATGTCGTGCCAAAGCGGACATTCTTGCTTCTTTGGAATACAGTATTTTCATATGAAAGTCACATACATATTTACAATGAAAACCACAATCTTGGAACCCATTGTGCGGACAAAAACATGTGAAACTCCTCAAAATAACTGTTTTGCTTTCCTGCAGAAGAAAGAAAGTCATACAGGTTTGAACCGACATGAGGGTGAGTAAATGAAGACAAGTCAACTGGGTCAACTGTCTCTTTAAATCTGAAGAGTCAGTTTCCAGCGTGGATTTCTACACAGAAAAACAGGCTGTTCTTCTCTGAATGTTCTTCTCGATAATCTATTGATCGTTTGTGACTCACCGCATATGCCAAGGCTGAGCTGGGACTAAGGCAAATGACACGTTTTCGAGTTATTTCTGATGCGCAAAGCATGCAAATAAGGGTTCGTAAACTACATTTTATTGAGCGACCCCTGGTTGGGGTAAGTGTTCTCTTGAGCATTTATTGTGAAAGTTGCAGAGGTTAAGAGGTGCTTGTGTCGTCCACTGTGGACAGATAACACTCTTTTAGTCCCCACTCACAGGCCTGGCCCAAAGCCAACTGATAACACAGTCACATACCATCTTTATTAATGATTGGTCAAGTCCCAGGCCGGAGCACGAACCCCCCGGCAGGTAAAATGAAGGATCTTTCCTGTAATGACCACGTCTGAGCTCCACCCAACAAAAGCAATCTGTTCTAACACTGCTATGGAACATTCCTTCAGGAACTGAAGAAAGCAGGCAGACAAAAAGCTTTATAAGGAAGCTTACGTCACCAGACATGGCATGAAAGGCACTTTAACATCTTGATAACATTAGTTAATTAGTTAACATGCAGCATGACAACCATAAAACACAAATTATGTGGAAAATTGGGAATTTTTCATGAGTCTATCAGGTTTATTTATTTAGGGTGACCGGTAACACTTTATTTTAAGGACCAATTGTCACTATTAAAGGTGGGCTAAGAGATTTCTGGAAGCCAATGGGGATTTTTGAAACCACCAAAGCAAACACGCCCCTACCTCAAAAGGGTCTCGCCCATATTTTGATAACTCCGCCCCACACATACGTAGCCTACGCAACCCAGGCAACGATTAGTTCTGTGAAACAAAGCAAAGCCAATGTTACACCGTGTCTACACCGGACGCGAGCGGCGTGACAAAGACTGTAGAAGTCATTATAATCAGTGATGCTGTCTACACTGGATGCTGTGCGGCTCGACAAATCCCCGACAGAAAACTGCTGCTGCGTTCTGTTCATGACGTGCTGACACTAATTTCAAATGATTTTCAGCGGCTGCTTTATCACGTCCAGACAGACTTTAGCTGTTGCGGCACGTCTGGTGTAGACACGGTGTTACTCACCTATCGAGAAGAACCAAAACAACCTCGGCGTCCGATCGCAGGCCTTCCGCTCCTTGAGTCCTCTCCAGCGCTGGAAAGCTGATCCGATATTTACACGGGTCCTACTTCTTGCCTTATCGTTCCTCAGACGTTTACCTCTTTTGTTTTTTATCCGCCATCTCTATCTTTCTGTCACTCGGCTCGGCTGTGCACTGAACGCTCTCTCCTCCACATCATGAGTAGACACGCCCCTTACTGCTGATTGGCTACAAGTTTGTTTTGGTACTCGGCCCGACTCAATTTTATAAAGCGTTTTGAAAAATTACATACCCCACCTTTAACTAGCATGCTTATTACTAGCACGTTGGCTGTTTCTTAGTAATTATAAAGCACTTATTAATGGCTTATTCTGCATAATTCAACCCCATACCCAAGCTTAACAACTACCTTACTGACTATTAATAAGCAGCAAATTAGGAGTTTATTGAGCTAAAAGTCACAGTTAATAGTGAGAAATAGACCTTAAAATAAAGTGTAACCGAGTGACCTCTGTTTTGGATTAGAACGCATCCAGTCAGGATTTCTAAATTGCCTAAAATGTCCAGGATTTGGCTTTGTGTTGATATTGACTTGCTCTCTATATTCTATATTAACACTATCTCACGGTAATTCGTGCATATTTTACGAGGTGGCTAATTCGTACGAGTTTGCACGATTTGTCTAAACCCCAGTGATGGGTAGGTTTAGGGGCGGGGTTAGATGTAGGTCATTCGTACAAATTCATACGAATTGGCAACTTGTAAAATTTGCATTTTAGCATATCTGGATTCATCGTCCTGAAATCAATGTTTTTTTTACATGGGTTCTTGGTGAAATGCCAGAAAAAAGGTCTTTGATCAACCCAAGCTGAAATTATAAAACATAAAATACATCAGTAAAACACTCTTGTGGGTTTTTATTTTATTTTTATTTTTTTACTTGTCCTGAAAAAGGCGTTTCTTACAAGTGCCTAGATGGGACTACAGAGGCTGTTGGGGATGTGAAACATCATCAGGTCGAAAAGATGAACTCATATACTCACTAGTTGCTTTCACAGACTCATTGCACTCTTGCAAACTATTCTAACTCAAACTTTCAGGAAAAATGTTTTTCAATAATGACAAAGAGTTTAATGTTGAAGTCACGTGATCATGGTGTCTATTCTGGTGTAGTTTATTTAACTTTTTCCATCTGCCGATTATATTTATTTAAATTCATGTTTTCATTTTAGAAGATTTTCCTGATGAGCAAAACACGTACGAATCATAAACGTTTGCTGGTCACAGAGCCAATGGAAACATCCTATTGGGTTTTGTGTTAAGGGAATGTGAAAAGTGTTGCAGAGCTTCAGGTACAGTAGTGAACGACTGAGTAAATTTACAGTGCCAAACAAAAATATAAATTCCCATGCATTTATCCCAGTTGGGATCGCTTACAAAAGTGTCTGTGGTGAATAATAGTGCAAACCATATAGAAGCACACATAATAGTCTAAAAAAGCACATTACATTAGCCACAGGGGTGATTTTGTGAGTTTAATTAACTAAATGAAACACTTTACAATAAGGTTTGTTGACATCGGTTAATGCATTAGGTAATGTGAACTGAAGGAAAAGCACACTGTGGTCCAAATTTAGTTTGCAATTTTGGCAATCATAAACCATATCTAGAAGAAAACAAGGTGCCAATTTCGGATAGATTCGTATGATGTGATTTGTGTGAAAACGTATACCGAAAAACAAATGAATATAGTATTTGCATGAAATAAAATAAAATTAAACATGACATTTTGAAGTAGAAAGACTGAAATGGTATTTTCTTGTAAAACATACTCTAGTAAAAGCCCACCCTTAAACATAACAGTCAGTGGAGCAAATACATACAAAATAGCCCCCAATTCGCTAAACCATAATATATTACGTATTGTCATGAGATTGTGTTGGCTTTAGCAGCTGCTCTTTGACCCAAAACCACTGTACGGCCGAAGCTCGGACCGATGGCCGAACTCAGCTGTGTCTGTTGTGCAGGAGGAAATGCTGGTTAATGAGTAGCCTGTGCTGAGTTGTGGCCCTCTGTTACAGGTGTGGGGGCCAAGGACAGCAGCTGATAAGACCAGACCTGACCAGGAGAGGGGGAAGAGAGAACAACCGCAAAACAGACGAGGTGTTGCACAGATATCAATGACCTGCCGTTACTAAGAGACAAGCCTAGATTAATCCGGCCCACGTGCCTTTTACACTATAGAGCTGTTGGATTGGAGATTGGAGAAGTATTTTAACACTGAAAAGAATTATACATCACTTTTAAGCAATCTGGTAGATAAGAGGGCTAAACGGAAAACGTTAGGCCAGATGCAAAGCTGAGTGCCTGCAACCCACTGAGCCATGACAATAATCATAAGCATGACTTTAAGTACCTTTCATGAAATGGTTACTGCATAACAAAAATATGACATGAAACATTAATTAAAGGGTGCTTCAGGGCACTTTTGGCCCTTTTAATCTCTCTATATATAAGACATATCTTAAAACACACTTTCACATTTAATTTTCTTCAGAAACTTATGTTTTGGAAATGTAATATTTTTAATTATATTGTATGATACAAGTGGAATCATGCCCATGATTCTTAAAACAAACAAACAAACTAAATAAATTACATTTTACATTTAAGGACTGTAATCTCAGGTCGCCCAAAGCACTTCAGAATCAGAATCAGAATCAGAATCAGAATCAGAATCAGCTTTATTGCCAGGTATGTTTACACTTACGAGGAATTAGTTTAGTGACAGAAGCTCCTCAGTGCAACAGAATGACAGCAACAGAACAAAAACAGATAATAAAAATAATACTATACTAATATAGAAAATAGACAATGTGCAAAATAGCACAAACACAACAAACACAATTTGCACCGTATATTGGCATGCTGTTGCGCTGAGCAGTTTTGAAAATGAGCTCTGTCGTCCTGCTAAGGCTGATTTCATAGCTGGCATTTAATCCTAAACACACACAGTTTTTGCCATATCATGTATTTAGCACAACTTGTTGATCAGTTTGATAATGCATGTGATGGCAGTGGCAGGTCTGACTGACCTTTGAAATCTGACTTTAAATATGTGTATTTTGTGTATTTAACATTGATTCCACCTTAATTTCAATGGCACTCTGCAGGTTTTTGAAGTTCTGTTGCTCAATCCTGGCTTATCACACTGTGTCATGGAGTGTGAGTGGGTCACACACTGAAGACTGGATCAATAAGCAGGTTTCTGCCGGTCCACCTCTTCCCGCACACCGTCCTTGTTCGACCAGGCGGGGTAATGAGTTACTTATGCCACTCTGCACCTTCAAACCCCCACAGCCCTGATCCCCTCCTCCACAGTGACCCACCTTGACCCGCTAGCCTTCACCGGGTGAACAAACTGTTGAGATCCTGCTTCCCTCTCTGTTTCTTTCACCCACTCTTACTGAGATCAGCAGGCCCACGCTGACCATCCTGACAATATCCGGTCAGAAAATACAGTCAGTTTATACAGGACTGAACTCAACTGTAAAGAGAATGGTTATTCACAATAAAACAGTGAGTCAGTTCAACTGATTTCAGTTCAATTCAGTATAATTAGATTCAAATCAATTCAGTAAAATATAGAATTTTGCTTAAGAGAAACAAAATGGTAGTCAGTTATCATAGTTTATTTTATTACATACATAAATGTAATTAATTACTATGAATTAATTATACAAGTGCACTGTCAAGTCTCAGGACAGTACACAAGAGCAGTTTTTTAATGAATTAGACAATTTAAAGTTGTAAAACAAGTTCAATTCTATGTAATTTTTATAGTGCATTGGAAGAAATATAAAATTGTAAAAGATTATATGCATTACTTTATAATAAGGTTTCATTTGTTAACATTAGGTAACTACATTAGTTAACATGAATTCACAATATATTAATATTAGAGATTAAAATAATATTAGTTATTATGTTAATATTAGAGATTAAACAATTAGTTAATGCATTAACCAATGTTAACTAATGGACCTTCTTGAAAGGTTTTACTAGGTTATCACAGCTGACATTAGGGTTTAAAGTTATAACTCTTAATGCAAAATTAAAAATTCATAATATTAATATAAGTGTATCTGCAAATGTATCAGTTGGATTAGGTTTTTAAAGTTATGAGACTTAACTTTAAATTCATGTCAATAAATGTAATGAAAAAAAATTGTGAGCAGATGAAAAGCTATGATTAATTAAATAAATCATTTTTAAATCTTAAGTCAACAATAACCAAAAACACTGAAATATTTTATGTTTACCTGCAAGTCATGTGACCATTACTCAACATCAGAGAACAATGAACACGTGTTGTTAAATTATTATTACATAAAATTATAAAATTGAAATATTAACTTAATATCTCAGAAAATTTTAGGTCAAAGGGGAGTGGCTGACAAAAAAGTTTGTGAATATGCATAATATAGTTATGGTATAGTGCAATAAGAGAAACATATCATAGCTGTCTTCAGGTTTTCAATCTGTGAGCTTCATTTCCATTCAGTTTGATTCATTTCAGTATACCAAGCATTGAGTGAAACCTCAAGGGGTAACATTTGATCAAAACCGATTGTTGTCAGCATCAGAGCATTCGGTCTCATAAGCTCTGACTCTGGTTGGAGCGATGCTGGAGCCTCCCCGTGAGAACCGGGATCAGTCTGTACTGGAAAGGGTGAGGTCTGCCTTGTGTCTGGAGCCTTTATACGTGGCTTTGACAATGTCTGCTCCGAGCTCGGGATTACAAACCGCATCCTGGTCAGAGATGATGCAGGTGGCCAATACACCAACCTGACGTGCAGGTTATTTCCCCGACACATTGAGCATTTCAGAACAAAACCTGGTGACTTTCACCACATGAGTCAAATCTGAACATGAGATGTTAAACTATATTATATTAATATTACATCAAATGTTTTTTATATTATTATTATATTATGAACTATTATTACATGAAAGTTTCTATATAGTGTAATATTGTGTATCTAAAACAGTATTTAGGTCACATAAAAGCCTTGATTACCGTCCAGACGGTTTGTTTTACTATAGTAAACCATGTCAGATGCGGAGCAAACTTTATTACACATATCCCCATCATTCTTTCTTCCACTATTGTGTTTAATACTCCTTCCTTTTGTACTATTGCTCATTTACCAGGAACTGTGCTTCAGGTATTGTTTCTCTATGTGTAAAGGCTTGGCTCTTTGCCACCGTTTATGACTCCGGGTGTGTCCGGGTTACTTCCGTGTTTGGGTGCTCATAGGTTTCTCTCTTTTCCTTGATCCTGGCAGAAACAAAAACGACCAAAGACAAACAGGCAAAGGTGAAGAGTGTCCCGAAGCACACACATATGACAATACATGCCTCCAATCGCTCTCAGTCAACATTTACACCAGCTCGTGTGCTTTTCAAGTTCATTTCACATATTCCAGTCTCTATTGTGGATGAATGAGAACATACAGGTGACACTGTTTATCAGAGATACAGCGGCGGAGAGCAAATACTGGCCTGTGTTCATTCTCTCTCCACACGAGCTGTTTGAAGGAGATTTCTAATGGCAGGGTGGAGGGGGACTTATTTGCCAATAAAGTGTTTTTAAAGTCTCCTTTCATCTGGCAGGATATTGCATAAGTTTTGTGGGATTATGAGAGGCAGGTTTACAACACAGGTTTCATTTCAGAACAGGTAAAGCAAATGGGCAAGTGGGAAATGACTAACCTGGGTTTATGATGTGTACAGGTGAGCGAGAGCTGAGAATAAAGGAGAACACAGGCATTGTGACGTATACTGTATTAAAAGAACAGCGTGTGGGATAAACAGTCATGCATCACTTACGACTGCTCAAGTTTTCATAAGCACAATCAATACAATGTTCAGTTTAGTGTTTAAAACGCAGACATCAAACATAGCTTTTGTGACTATGTTATTAATCTTCAGTTCTTGTAAATGCTCCTCTGCTTGCATGCTAATGAAGTAACCTGTTGTAATGTACACACACCATTCACTCCGATACAAACAGACACGAGATGTTAACTTACAGCAGTAACAACACGCACCCCTGTACAGGAGAGACGATTATAAGCAGCCTTGAGAGGAAGTGATTATTTAAACATTCATATATAAAGAAAGTTATATTTATATATACATATGAATTACAATATCTAACAATGGCAATGACAAATGAAGATTTTGTTATTCTCAGTTCATAGAACAAAATTGCACAGGAACATATGAACAGTTTGAGGTCAGTAGCCAATTAAAGGAGGATAAAATGTAGCAATATGTGGTTGGTCATTATTTTGATCCACTGCGTGATTCATTTTATTTTTTTATAGGAAATCATTTGACAAAATTATTTTAGACAAAATACAACATTATCTTTTATTAAACACATGTTTATTATCTTTCATGGAGCTGTAATAAGGGATGAACGGGCATCAAAATAGAACAGAAAAAGAATAAGGACATCCCATTTTATTAAAAATATATTATAAGAACGTTTCGCTTAATGTTCCCATAAAGTTATGAAAAGATTATTTTTGAATGTTCTCAGATTTTTTTATGGTTTAAAAACGTTCTTAGTTATGTGAACGTTAAGAAAGGTTCCATTCTACCATTTAGCAGACATTATGACACGTGACTTTGAATGTTTTATACACAAGTAAGTATTCATGTTAAAAAAAACATTAGACGTGTGTCCAAACTAAAACGTTTAAAAACATGTCTCATGAACAATGTAGCTATAAATAACATTGTTCTGCTAATATATTGTGAAGACGGCTAACTGAAGAACGTTCTGTTGATGTATCTGTTAACGTCGCGAGAGCGTTCGCTGTTCGCTGCAGGCCTGTGTTCAGCTCGTCCGTTAACGTCAGTGCAGTAACGGGAGGGGTATGTTTTCAGGACTGACACCTGACTGCATCCTGGACCGGCGGCAGGTTCCTGACTCTCCCATAACTGCCGTGCAGCCCGAGGCCAGAGAGAGAGACAGAAGGAAACGGTTCAGCTTCGCGTGTTTGCTCATTTGATGAATTATGCTCATGTTGAGCTGCATATAATGTGACTTCCAAGCATTCAAACTTAAAATATTGAGGAACATGTATTTACCAGTCCAGCCTTACGATTAATTCAGTCCCGAGTCTTTCAGTTTGAGAATTAACAAATAAAATATTTATTTAATTAATAAATGAGGTTTCTTCTGGAGTGTCATTTCATAGATATGGATAGTTTTGTCTGCCACCTTTATGATGAAGACTCATTTAAAGAAGCTGCCTCCAGAGATTGACATGATGAATAAATAACTAATCATATGCTCTCACCTCACCGCATTATTTTGGCATCATAAACTAAATTCAAAGTCATCACCATCACGCTGTGCAGTATTATTCTTCAGATGAAGTGTAGTCCCATATCGCCCTCTGCTGGAGAAACACATCACATCATGAGCAGACCTTCACCTGGTCATTGTCTACAGACCATTCTTTCTTCTCCTTTTCTATGGTCCAGAAGTAAAAAGTGTTTCTTTAAACATAAATGAATATGATTAATTTACTTAAAACATTAAGAATTTTAAATAGGCTAAAATATAGTCTTCTATCTACCTGTTTATAACAAATATGCAAATATCTACCGCGTCCCTTGTCAATTCTTATGTGTAAGCAAACCTGAAATACTGCCGTTTGATCTATTTTAACTTTATAGGTGTTCATACACTTCGTGTTAACATTGGTCAAGAATATATACTCATACCTTTTGTTGTTTTAATATAATGTTTTTAGCTTTATTTTTTGTTTTCATTTAAATGTTATTTTGAAATGTTGTTGTATGCATTTGTCAATTTAATTTCTCAGTAGATCTTGTAACTTGATTCTGCTAAATTAAAGTAAAAGTAAATACATTCGTGTTCATTGACAAAAATGTGATGGAATTATGATTATAATTAATTTACATGAAATATCTCGATTTATCAGTCATAATGTATTTAAAAAACTTACAGCAACATATTTTAGATATAGTCGGTTTTAGATTTTATGTAGGTCTACTTGAAATGTACTAAATAAAATAATGTGCTACATAAATAAATAAAAACAGCAGAACTAATCATGATAATATATGATAAAATAATCTGATAATCTAATAAAATAACAATTAACCGATGTTTTATTGTTTCTGGTTCCTCAAGTAAACAGTTTTCTTCAGCACTTGATCAAACTGAAGTGAATGTTTACAGCACACGTCACTGTCACGGCTTTCACCCATAGGTTACTCAAATGTGACCACGTGACTCTCGCGAGCCCGATACACTAGTGCACTCGCTCAAGGACAACAGTGTACTGTAAACAGAGAACTGTACTCAGTGTTTACGTCGATTTCACCTCGTTACTGTTAACAGAGAGCACTTGTTTTCGTCGGTAAATAGAGCTCATTGATAGCTGATTTACCGCTGTGTCTCAGACGGGATGGTTTGCTTTGAGAGCTGTTAGATCACAGGTATGTCTTCATCTCTTATAACGTTACCTTTTCTTAACATGTCCTTAAACTTGTCAAAGGCTGTGTGTTGATAAAGGTTGTGTGTGCGCATTCAGCATGCGACTAACTTACAGATGTGTGCTTTACTGTATGTTCACTACACTTACGGAACACGGCTGTGTGTCAAACACTAGTGAGCTGCCTATCTAGACGGCATTTTGGTGTATCATCATAGGTAAACAGCTCACTAGGGTTAGAGATACGGTTTATTAGACAGGTTGTGTCAGTATACAATGTTGCAGTGCATTTATAATATTTGAGATGACAAATATTTCACCCAGAAATGTTCTGTCATCAGTTACTCACCTTCCTGTCGGTCCAAACCTGTTTGACTTCCACTTTAATGTTGCACAGATACTATGGATGTGTGTATATGATAGAAGTATCTTCAGGACATGAGCATTGATTAGACTCATGTGAGCACTCATTTTGCACAAGAGACCATGTTGTCATTTACACACAGTTGTGTCATGGGATGCATTAGAAGAGTGTCTGAGAGTGAAACATATATGGCCTTTTGAAGAAGTGCAACTTGTTAACAATTCAAAGTAAACAATAATAATGTAAACTGCTTATTTTACTATTAGTCAAAATATAAAAGAAAGTTTTATTGAGTATCATAATTGATACAGTATGATTTTATGTCTCATATAGTGTGATATAGTACGAATATGGAGCTCGGTTTGGTGTAGTAGTTGTTGTTTATATGGCCAAAATGTAAGATGAAATTCTGATCATATTTAATGTAAATCATAGAGATTTTTAAACAGTATATCAGACTCCTTACATATCAGTAGTCACTCTTTATCTCCCAATAATGTGCCTTATTAAAATGCTTAGTTTTATGATCATATTAGTTTTTATGAAACTTAGTTTTAGTTTACAGATATGTATCTGTAGTTTTATTGTGGAGGTTAAATATAATGCAGTGATGATTGAGAGATGGACAAATAAACATTCCTCAAAAGCCTGATATATCATATTTGATATATTTTAACAATTTTTCAACAAAAAAAAACTTGTATAATCAAATAAGCCTAAGTTACTTCAGTCCAATAATTGTTCATATTGAAATATTACTAGCAATATAAAAGCTGTTTAATTTATAAAATTCAAATGTGGATAAATCTGGTGAAGCACAACCTGACGGTAGATGTTTTTAGAAATATGCTAAAAGACCTTTTACTTGCTAAAGAAAGTGTGAACTACTGTATGAAGCAGAAGACATGTAGTAGATCGTGTGCAACGGGTTTTTCAGCAAAGTTTTGATCATGTTAGTTACTTAAGGGCCTTTGAAATTCTTCGGTTTATGGGGTTAACCATTATAATGGACTATGAAAATTGATTAGACGTAATTAAGCAATTCACACATTGATTTGTACGGTATGAGTGTGTTAAATTAAACAGTTTTTGTTCTGCTTTTCCTCCTCCTGTCGACAAGATCACGCAAACTATTACAGAAAACGCATAACTAGATCATGTTACTATCAGGAAGCTCAGTCACGTGACCCTGCGCTCATGACACATAGCATCAATATTTCTTCATTTTCCTTGCGTCTTCAAAAACACTTCCACATTGAAATCAGATTTGCCAAGCTCATCAAGACTGGTGTGTCTGTCAGTCACCTGGCTGTTCAGTCTGCACCGCTAATGCTGACGTCGGGCTCTTTCGCTGTAATGAGCTGGCAAAAGGCCTGTGTGTATAGAAGTGCTGGACTCAGGAGACAGAACAATGGCACGCACACAAATGTTCACCATCCAGTTTACATGCATGAACACAGATTCCCCAGAGCAAGACTGACTCATCTTTCATGTTCTAGGATTTGTATTTCCTCCTGATGTGCTGGTGAACTCGACACAATGAAGTCAGATATACCATACGAAAAGGTAGGTTATATATGATTTAGAATTGATTGTGACTCTTATATGCTCCTTAAATTCACTTATTGTTTAATTAATACATTTATGTGCAAACTTAAGATGCTATGTTTGATTAACTACAATTCTTTGTATTTCCGTGTCTTGATCAAGATGGTTGATGTGGAGCTAAGCAGAGGAGAAACACATCTTGGCTCACAAAAGGTATTAAATCAATCTATCCTGATTATGGCACTTGACTGATCAATGACTGGTAGTAAAATGCTCAAATAAATCAATTAAAAACTCACAACACTATAATGAATTTCACAGTGTTATTACTAGTTATTAGTATTTTTAAAGATCAACTTTAATCTAACATTAGATGACAGCAAAGGTAATTTGCATGTCAAAATAAGAAATAAGCATGCATAATTAACCCTAATTAGCTGGGCATTTTTAAATATAAAATGGGTTATAAAAATGGTTTCCTGAATTGGATCAAAACTTTTCTTGTGTACAATTAGATCAAAATGGGCTTAATTTGATGAGTCTAGGTGGTTATAAAAGTCACACACTGGCTGTTCATAGTCGAAATTTAACAGATATGTTTTTCTAAAATGTGTTAAATAACACGTACAGTATATATCAGCCCCAGTGTTGAACAAACACACACAGAAATAGAAGTGAGACTAAAACATTCGGAGAGCAAAAGATTTGTCTCTTACACAGACTTCAAAAATGACACTTTTAAAAATGTTAACCAATATGTACACCAAACTTTGACACATAATAGTTGGATAATATCTAACCAAGTATTTTCTAAGCTTAAATCTAGAATTATGATTTTGACCTGATATGAAGTCAGGTTTTTAAATTGTTTTCATCAGATGGCCAGCAAACAAATCCATAATACAATCTCATAATTTCTTTGTTTCATAAATTATAGAAATAGAAATATACTTATAGAAGATTATTGTTAGTGCTATAGGGAAATTAGTTAGTTTACGTAGTACTTTATTTTATTTTCCTGCTGACGTGATTCAAATTCAGTTCAAATCATTTTACATGTCCAATTATTTTATAAGTATCTGTGTAATGAGCTGGAGAATGGTCATCATATGAATGATAGCTGTTGTTAGAGTTTGTTTAGGTAATAATGACCAGTAGTAACTGTACATGGTCTCTTATATCTCTATCATTGGCCAGGGATTTTGAACATATCATCTCTGTGTTTAGTATTACAGGTGTCTGATCATCCTCACCAGTTTAACCACAGTATTGTTGATACTCCTGTCACTCCAAACCCTGCTTGTTCCCATAACATCATCCTCCTCCTCAAAATCGTCTGGACAGCAGGAGAGTCCTCTAATCAGAGAAACCTGTACTGATCCCTGCAGGTAGACGCCCACCTAGGGAACTTATCATTCTGTCACACATTTCTTTGTTTTTGAGCATTTTAGTGGTCTACTGGTAAATGAGGTTAACCATAGCACGCAAGTTTCACATCTGCACTTTCAATGAAGTCTGCCTTTATAGATTTGTAGCCTACAATAGTTTTTATGTGTCATTTACAGGATTGTTTTAGTGGAGAGTATTCCTGAGGGGCTGGTGTTTAACTCCTCAACCACTCATCAGTCTATATATGAAGCCTGGCTCAACCTTATATCTGGTGCTCAATCCAGTCTGGACATCGCCTCCTTCTACTGGACTCTTACCAACAACGACACGCACACACACGAGGCCACAGCTAATCAGGTTTGGATGTGACGTGTACTGACTTCTCACTGAATAATAGGCGGTGTTAGTGACGTCTCACCCAAGTGAGCTGTTCATTCTAGGGTGAGCAGATTCTGCAGGAACTAGGGCAGCTCTCGGGGAAAGTCGCTGTCCGAATTGCAGTCGATAAACCATCAAATAAAAAACCAATGGAGGACATTAAGTTCCTGACTGATTCTGGTTAGTCAGTTTGACAACTTAAAAATAACAATGTACAGTATCTATACAGTACACCCCTCACATTTTTATAAATATTTTATTATACCTTTTCATGTGACAACACTGAAGAAATAACACTTTTCTACAATGTAAAGTAGTGAGTGTACAGCTTGTATAATAGTGTAAATTTGCTGTCCCCTCAAAATAAATCAACACAGCCATTAATGTCTAAACCGCTGGCCACAAAAGAGAGGGCCCAAATTGGGCCCAAAGTGTCAATATTTTGTGTGGCCACCATTATTTTCCAGCACTGCCTTAAGCCTCTTGGGCATGGAGTTCACCAGAGCTTCACAGGTTACCACTGGAGTCCTCTTCCACTCCTCCATGACGACATCACGGAGCTGGTGGATGTTAAAGATCTTGCGCTCCTCCACCTTCTGTTTGAGGATGTCCCACAGATGCTCAATAGAGTTTAGGTCTGGAGACATGCTTGGCCAGTCCATCACCTTTACCCTCAGCTTCTTTAGCAAGGCAGTGGTCGTTATCTTGTTGGATTACTGCCCTGCGGCCCAGTCTCCGAAGGGAGGGGATCATGCTCTGCTTCAGTATGTCACAGTACATGTTGGCATTCATGGTTCACTCAATGAACTGTAGCTCCTCAGTGCCGGCAGCACTCATGCAGCCCCAGACCATGACACTCCCACCACCGTGCTTGACTGTAGGCAAGACACACTTGTTTTTGTACTCCTCACCTTGTTGCCGCCACACACGCTTATCTTATCCAAGTTTATCTTGGTCTCATCAGACCACAGGACACGGTTCCAGTAATCCATGTCGTTAGTCTGCTTGTCTTCAGCAAACTGTTTGCGGGCTTTTCTTGTGCATCATCTTTAGAAGAGGCTTCCTTCTGGGACGACAGCCATGCAGACCAATTGTATGCAGTGTGCGTCGTATGGTCTGAGCACTGACAGACTGACAGGCTGACCCACCACCCCTTCAACCTCTGGAGAAATGCTGGCAGAACTCATACGTCTATTTCCCAAACACAAACTCTGTATATGACGCTGAGCACATGTACTCAATTTCTTTGGTCGACCATGGCTAGGCCTGTTCTGAGTGGAACCGGTCCTGTTAAACCGCTGTATGTTCTTGGCCACCGTGCTGCAGCTCAGTTTCAGGGTCTTGGCAATCTTCTTGTAGCCTACGCCATCTTTATGTAGAGCAACAATTATTTTCTTCAGATCCTCAGATAGTTATTTGCCATGAGGTGCCATGATGAACTTCCAGTGACCAGTATGAGAGAGTGAGAGCGATAACACCAAATGTAACACACCTGAGACCTTGTAGCACTAACATGACACCGGGGAGAGAAAATGGCTAATTGGGCCCAATTTGGACATTTTCACTTAAGGGTGTACTCACTTTTGTGGCCAGTGGTTTAGACTTTAATGGCTGTGTTGAGTTATTTTTGAGGGGACAGCATATTTACACTGTTATACAAGCTGTACACTCACTACTGTACATTGTAGCAAAGTGTCATTTCTCCAGTGTTGTCACATGAAAAGATATAATAAAATATTTACAGAAATGTGAGGGGTGTACTCACTTCTGTGAGATAATGTATATATGCACAGAAATAAACATTATATTAAATAATGCCTTACTTTCTGCAGGAGCTGATGTGCGGATGGTGAATATGCGAGAGCTGACATCAGGTGTGCTGCATACTAAATTCTGGATTGTAGATAAGAAGCACATTTACATAGGAAGCGCCAATATGGACTGGAGGTCACTAACACAGGTCGGTCTTTTTTATTTGAAGGATTATGGCCTATAACCTTTAAATGTCATGTGGTTTGATATCAGGAATATCAGGAAATATGATATCATATTTGATATTTAGGAATTTTTACTTCCTCACCTACTCATACATCGCATACATCCTATAGTAGAAATAAGATAGACTTCCGTTCAAAAGTGTATGCTTTTTAAAGAAATTACTGACTTTTTTATCAATTTAAGACATCCTTGCTGAATAAAAGCTTTAGAACATATTTGTAATGTAATAAAAAAACTTCTATTTCAAATAAATGCTGTTCTTTAAAACGTTTTATTCATCAAAAATCCTGTTAAAAAATGTATCAAGATTTTATGCATCACGAATAAGAAAAGTTTCTTGAGCAGCGAATCAGCACGTTATAATGATTTCTGAAGGATCATGTGACACTGAAGACTGCAGTAAAGTGAAAATAACGTGACGTGGCCAAGTATGGTAACACTCAGAATGCTCTGCATTTAATTATGAATGTGATGCATCACATGAATAAATTACATTTTAATATATATTCAAACAGAAAACAGTTATTTAACAATTTTAATAATATTTCACAATTGACTTTTTTTTATTGTATTTTTTATAAAATAAATGCAGATTTGGTGAAAAAATAACCAGTACAAATCTTACCCCAAATCTTTGAATGATAATAATACAGGAGGAGAGATGTGCTTGTACTTTTCTAAGTATTAAGATAAGGGCTGCACAATTAATCTAATTTCTAATCGCAATTACAATTACGGATGCCACAATTATGTAATCGTTCAAAGCAGCAATTAATCGTTCAAAATCCACTTATGTTATTTTTTGTGCTTAAGATGTTTTATTTTCTTTCTACAAGTTATCTTAAGGGTTTTTGCATTGTTTTAGTTTTAGTATAACATTATAATACCATACATATTAACTTTTTATTTAAAGAAGAAACCAATCCAATGTACTGTATGGTTCTGTATACTTTGCTGACATTTTTCAGTTAGTGTTTTCAGCTTGTTTATTTTCCTCTACAAATATTGCATGCGGTTGCTTCAAACAATGGAATAAACATAATTCAATGTAAATTGCGATGATTGTAAATAATAATCACAATTACAATTTCAAGGGAATAATCGACCATTATGATTTTTCTCACAATCGTGCAGCTCTAATTCAGACTCTTAACCCCCTAGAATCCACCCAGAAATAGCACCAATACTCCATATAGTTCTCATCTCATCTCAGTAGTGTTGTGCATGTTTTATATGTCTGATATGTTGATTTATGCTCAGGTAAAGGAGTTGGGTGCGGTTGTGTATGACTGCGGCTGTCTTGCTAAGGATCTTGGGAAGATCTTCGAGGCTTATTGGTACTTGAATCAGACCGAGACCGTTCCTGCACACTGGCCCAAAAAATACTCCACCCTGTACAATAAGGACACACCCATGCAGCTGTCACTGAAATGGGACCGATGCCAGCGCCTATCTATCAGTAAGAGAGATCCAGCAAACTCTGAACAGACTGAGCTCAATCATGAAAGGGAGTAAAGACAAAACTAGTGCATTGAATGGAACACTGTGCGTTTCTGTCAATGCCATTGGAATTTTTGTGGCTTCTGTTGTTCCGTATTCTGCAGTTGTTTTCTAAGCTGTTTTGTTTGGCATTATTGAGGAAGTTTTCCCCTCTCTCTCTCTCTCTCTCTCTCCTCTCTCTCTCTTCTCTCTCTCTTCTCTCTCTCTCTCTCTCTCTCTCTCTTTATCTCTCTCCTCTCTCCCTCCCCCTCTCTCTCTCTCTCTCTCTCTCTCTCTCTCTGTCTCTCTCCCTCTCTTTCTCTCTTTAAAGTGCAGAGATATGACACTAAAATCTCTCTGTATTGGTTGCTCCAAGAACCTCTGATTTATGGATCACGCATGGATTTATCAAATGAGGGGTCTGTCCCTTCGGTCAATGAGATACTTCTCAATGCTGGAGTTTTAACATTTGGACATTTGTTTAAACTGGCTGGATTGGCCTTTGAGAATGTTGATGCTGTCGCCAGTTATCTGGGAGTAAAGTCAAAACGTATAATGGCCAAATTGCTTGAAAAGTGGAAGTCAGCTCTTCTACCCGAAGAAGTTAAATTGTTGGGTGAATATACTGAAGGTCTAATTGCCCCAAATTGTAATGATTTTTTTCCTGATTTGTACTTGTTAACTGATTTCAAAGAGTGTGAAGGTGTGTTTTTACAAGACAGTATCTTGTTTTTAATGGGGCCTAATCCTGCATCTGGGAAAACTGTTTATAAGAGTTGTGTGAAGACTTTTAATAAGAATTTTCTGCGTAATAGAGTTGATACTCCTTGGCGCGCTGTTCTCCATTTAGGAGAAAACGTTAAACCAGAATGGAGAGCTTTGTACAAATCACCTTTGCCAAAGAAAGTAGGAGACCTACAATGGAGAATCCTCCATGGCGCTATAGCTGTGAATGCTCTTGTCTCAATTATAAATCTAGGGAGTAGTGTGGAATGTCCTTTTTGTTTCCGGAGGGAGACTATATTTCATACTTTTTTGTATTGCAGTAGGCTTGATTCATTGTTTCAAGTTTTAACTGGTTTATTCAATCGTTTTGATGAGACTTTTTCACAGGAAGTGTTTATTTGTGGTTTTAAATATATTCGGAAACACCGTTTCTGCTGCCAATTGTTGAATTTTCTTCTAGGTCAGGCAAAAATGGCGATTTATGATACCAGGAAAATAAAGATTGAACAAAATCTAAGTAGTAATTTACAAATTGTGTTTTTTAACCTTGTGAAATCTAGAATTTTGATTGATTTCCGGTATTATAAGGCTATGGGAGATCTTATGCGTTTTGAAACCATTTGGTGTTATAAAAGGGCCCTGTGTGAAGTCATTGATGAGGATTTAGAGTTTGCAATTGTTTGATTTTTGTGTAGTGTTAATTTTGTTTTTTGTTTTGTTTTGTCTTTGTGCAATGTAGGGTTGATTATGTAATGTGTTTAGAAATTGTAATAAAGATGTGTTGAAATTCAAATTCTCTCTCTCTCTCCCTCTCCCTCTCTCTCTCTCTCTCGCTCTCTCTCTCTCTCTCTCTCTCTCTCTCTCTCTCTCTCTCTCTCTCTCTCTCTCTCTCTCTCCCCTCTCTCTCTCTCTCTGTCTCGCTCTCTCTCTCTCTCTCTCTCTCTCTCTCTCTCTCTCCTCTCTCTCTCCTCTCTCTCTCTCTCTCTCTATCTCTCTCTCTCTCTCTCTTCTCTCTCTCTCTCTCCTCTCTCTCTCTCTCTCTCCTCTCTCTCGCTTTCTCTCTCTCTCTCCCTCTCTCTCTCTCTCTCCCCCCTCTCCCTCTCTCCTCTCTCCCCGTCTCTCTCCTCCCTCTCCCTCTCTCTCTCTCTCTCTCTCTCTCTCTCACTTTCTCTCCCTCTCTCTCTCTCTCTCGCTCTCTCTCTCTCTCTCTCTCTCTCTCTCTCTCTCTCCCTCTCTCTCTCTCTCTCTCTCTCTCACACAGAGCTCTCCTCCTTCACTGTGCGCCGAGGGCCGGACTCCAGACCTGCAGTCTATTCTCAGTGTGATTGATGATGCCCAGCAGTTCGTCTACATCGCTGTGATGAACTATCTCCCTACTATGGAGTACTCCAGCCACAAAAGGTCTGTGGTATATTCCCTGCCTCCTTCTTCATGCATTCATAACCAACCAGCTTAAAGCCACTGTCTTCATTATGAAATCTGCTTATCATAGGCTTTTTGAACCATTTGCATATCACGAGGCAGCTCATAAGTTCCTCCCCAGTCCCAAAAAGATTTATTGCATCTAAAAAGAAATTATTAGCATACACATATACACAGCAACTCAGTTTTTTAGAGTCATTGACGTACTGTTATAGTTCATATTTATTAATATTGTTATTAATAGTGTATTTTTAGTTTAGTTCTAGTTTATTTTTTCCTTTTGGGGGGGGTTGTCTTTTTTTAGTTTATTTTTAATATATCTATAGTTTTTATTAAGTTAAACATTTTTATTTTAGTACTTCAACTTAAGTTATTGGTAACACTTTATTTTAAGGTGTCCCTATTGCTGTGTAATTATACACTTAAGTACTGAGTTATATTAATTAAAAACATGTATTTAATATAGGGTTAGGTTTAGGGTTATTGCATGTAATTATCCATCATTTTGTGCTAATACTATAGTAATTACACGTAACTGTAACACGGACACCTTAAAATAAAGTGTTACCAAGTCATTTTTAGGTTATTTTAGTACTTCCATTTAAACTAAAAGAAAATAACTTTCGCTTTACCAACTAGCTGAAATATTATTATTTTTTGTTTAATTTTATTTCAGTTAATGTTTATGTCAAGTGATTTAAATTAGCTGTAGTTAATGAAAACAACCCTGCATTTGGTATTTTGCCCCTCCCAGTCCAAGTGAAGCAATAAAGGACCAAATAGATCACTTAGTAGTTCACAGGAGCAGAATGGTCTCCGTCTACATGGAGCTGTCTGAACCTTTAAAGTGTAACTCTGTAATGGCCATCACATGTAACCCTTGCTCTCCCTGGTTCCCCGCAGGTACTGGGCGGATATCGATACCCAGCTGCGGCGCGTGGCGTATGAGCGTAACGTTCATGTGCGTCTGCTGATCAGTTGTTGGGACAATACCAACCCCATCATGTTCCCTTTCCTCCGCTCGCTGGCTTCCTTACAGAACCAGAGCAAGCTGGACATCCAAGTGGTGAGTGCCAACAGAGGTGCTCTTTAAGAATTGGACCGGTTGTGTGATATTTCCTCAGAGGCCATGATAAGGTTGACTTGCGTTTATGCACATTGCATACACAGTCTCATTGAGGTTAGGGGATTGTTCAAATGTTTTTGAAAGAAGCCACCAAATCTGCAAAAATACAGTACAATTGTAAAATATTATTACTTTGTTTTCAGGATTTTTGATGAATAGAAACGTTTATTTGAACTACGAAATCACTTGTAACATAAATGTGTTAACTTTCACTTTCGGGTGAGTTTAATATGTCCTTGCTAATTAAAAAAAAGCTAATTATGTCTGCAATAAATGAATACAATCCATTGTTCCTTTCACAGAGGATTTTTACTGTGCCTGCCAACCCTCGACAGAAACAAATCCCCTATGCCAGAGTCAACCATAACAAGTACATGGTCACAGATAGAGTTGCTTATATAGGTACGGCGCATTACTTTTCGTTTTTACATTCTTATTGCATTTCTTAAAACATCTAAACCCTTCACAATATATCTTCTGAAGACCTGAATGCTCAGAAACGTTGTCTATAGTTGAGTATTGTCCTGTTGCTTTGTACTTTCCAGGCACGTCTAACTGGTCAGGTGACTACTTTGTGAACACAGCTGGATCTGCATTAGTGGTGAACCAGACTTCGGCTCAGTCCACAACCCTACAGTCCAGGAGCAGCTGCAGGCAGTGTTTGAGAGAGACTGGGACTCTCCGTACAGCACTGACATCAACCACAGAACCAACCGCAAAGACATGTGCTAGACCAGGCGTTGTGCTTTCACGCTGCAGAGAGAAAAACACTGTTAAATGGCATTTGCTGGGGGATGTTTTCAGGGCATGTATAGTATAAGTTTCTAAAATACCAGCTTCCCTGACATCTTACCATGAGCTACGTTTGCACTTAATAATAATGATCACTCTCATCTCTGACCAGTTGCATATATTTTGCACAAAATGTCTTTTAAATGACAATGCAATGCAATACCTCTTAACAGAAACTCTTTCCTGTTGATTGTTTCTAACATAGTTTTTCAGGAAAAATCGTATTATCATTGATTCAATGTGTTGTTCATAGCTGCATTCTCTTTCTAAAGTGATTTCAAATGCTGCATTTAAAAATCATCTCAACAGTATTCATGTTTTTAACAATCAGATCTGACTCGAAGAAGCAGGGTTTAATCAGCAGTCTATTGTCATGAACGTGTCTGAACGCATTTGATGTCGTGTCACCAGCTCTTGACTGTTTTAATTCACTCACTACACACATGAGTTTGTACTTCAAGACTTGCAATTGTGAAGTTATGTGGGTTTTTTATTTTGTCTATTAATCTGGAAGTGAAAATGTCTTGGCGTTCATCTAAAAGAGTCATTGTCAGACATGTTCATCAGTATAAAGAGGAACAGGGAGCAGTCATGAGGTGTGAGTCGGTTTTAAACTTTTTTTTAAAAAAAAAATTTGAGAATATACACACACTTCATTGGCTGAACCTTAAAGCATTTTAAAGGGAGTTTCTTTACAAATTAAGTTCTTTTGACATCTCTTTTTGGGGAGCTGTGTGTTTTATGAAAGCGTGAACTGTTACAAATAAAGAAACACTTGGTCTAATGCAACTTTTTTCCTGGTCATTTCTAAGTCGTTTTACATTGTTCAAATGGCTGTTGATTAGTATTGCAACATTCTTGTCGTAGCATAGACAATAATGATGATATGGACTTCCATCAAACAATGCATTAATAAAGGCACAGGTTATTTCAGATGACAGCATGTTTAACACGTGCCATGCAAACAAGTCCAATCAGAAGTACAGCCTTTCACCACACTCACTTTTTAATTACTTGACTCTGCGTTTGATAAGATATCTCAGTTGCAATGTAGTATGTTCATTCTTCTGATTGATTGATTGATTGATTGATTCTTTCATATCACATACATTTAAATGTAGTCATTTAGCAGACACTTTTATCCAAACTGACTTTCACTTGAGGACAATGGAAGCAATCGGAATCAACAAAAGAGCAATGATATGCAAGTGCTATGAAAGCCTAACATATTTTTGTTAACCATATAATAGATAAAAAGAAAACAAATAGAGTGGAAAAAGACTAAAGAAAGCTAGTGTTAGAGGTCTTTTTTATAGAAAACAAACAGTGCAAGTCTTAATCCTCCACCTTAAATTATTTTCAATTCTGTTTCAACGTCTCTTTAAGTGTTCGTTTTGTACAAAAACGTAGGTACTAATTATAAGCATTTAATTATTCAATAAATTTTTAACCTTGGCTGCATTCTCATAAATGGGCATCTCTCATGGTCCTTCTCCATGTTCTCAGCGTTATATTTTATCACCCATATTACATCAGACCACGCCTCCTTGTGTACCATTGGCTAATATAAGTTATGTGTAGTCTGTGATTGGACAGTGAGAAGTCGTTCATAGAGCTTTACCAATCAAAGCAAACCATGATGGATCGAGGGCGGGATTTGTAGGAACACTCCTGTGAAACAGTGTGATCAATGATTAGGCTTGTTCCACTTCTTTTTTTATTTTTATTTTTTTATTATTATTATTATTATTATTAAACAGATAATACAATAACTATGATTACAGACAATATAAAACAATACAATAAAATCAGTATAATGCCTTTAAGGGGATCCCTTGTCAAATTCGCTTTAAATACTGGTTTTCTGTTTAATGGTCACGAATTGGTTGCCATTCCACCACATGGACTCTTGACACACTCAGATCTCCACCTCAGCTACCTCCCATCATTCACTGCACTTGACGCACACACTCCAGGTTGCACTAATCATTCATTGCACTACCAACGACCCCATCACACTCTATATAAGCTTTGGATCCATTCATTCACGGCGAAGTCTTGTTTAGCCCCGTCTGAATTTCCAGTTTTCCCTGTGTGTTCCCTGTGTTTACCTAGACTGCCTATACGTGACCGTTTGCTGCCTGCCTTTTGACTGCCTGCCGTTTGATATCTCTCTGTCTGCCGCCTGCCCCGACCTTTGCTCTGTTGCTGATACTGTCTGACACCTGTTACCGTCTCTGAACCTTGTGTCTGACTCCTCTTGTTAATCAATAAAGGATTTGGATAACGACAATCTCTTCATTACAGGACCGCCACGCTATCCAGCCTTTCCTAAGGAACCCTCAGAGGAACCATTCAACCAGGCTCGACCTGAACAGGGGAGTCCCTATTGAGGAATACCCTCAATCACGAAATACTTGCAAGGTCTGATGAGGCTGCATTAAAAGACATTTTTCGTTTTGGTTTAGACCATTAAATCATACTTACTGAAGGGAAGTTTCATGAGTTGAAGGATTTTATGGACTATGCTTTGCTGTGTGCTGGCTCTTCGTTTACTGTGGGTGTTGCGGAGGAGGAACACGACACCGCACTCACTCATGTAATGGCGGACGCACCAGAGCACGATGCAAAATCGGCCACAACAACGCCCCATCATGTTGTGCCAGTGAAAAGTCAAGTCACAGGATCATCCAGAGTCGCACTGCCTCAGCTGGTCGTCCAGGGTCTGCCCTCGTCAGTCCAAGCGGGGTCTGCCCTTGTCATGCTGCCACCGGCGTCCCCGGCCAGGATGGCTACCATGCCTGCGGATGCGCCTTTTGGCCAGGGCTGATTGCGGTGTGTTGGACCCACCACTGGTGTCTGGAGCAGCTCATCCCCAGCCGCTCCAGAGCCCGCTGTCCCAGGAGCTGCAGAGTGCTCCAGAGCCCGCTCCGTCCAGATTGCAGAGTGTCCAGAGCCCGCTCCATCCCAGGAGCTCGCAGTCGCTCCAGAGCCCGCTCCGTCCCAGGAGCTCGCAGAGTGCTCCCCAGCCGGTCCCGCCCAGCTCTCTTCGTCTCCGCTGGTCCCGCCCAGCTTCCTTCGTCTCCGCTGGTCCGCCCATCGCCTTCGCGGGTTCTGTCCAGTTTAACGTCACGCCCCGACCCAGCACCTCCAGATAGCCCCTTGACATTCGCCCAGAGTGCCCCCTTTAGGTAGTGGAGTTCCCCAAGAACTTCTGGGGGGGGGCCTTCTCCGCCATCGCCTGCCATCTCTCACTGACCACCCGCGCCATGGCCCATGGAGTCCCCTGATTCATCTTGCTGCCCGAGGCCCTGGATAATGGCCATACTCCCTGCTTCGGTCCTTGAGACTAGATTTCTCTCTGTTTGTGTCTCATTTTCTCTAGTCCCAGTCTGCCAGGGGTTGTCGGCTCCGCCCTGGTTGGGCGTCTGGCTCGTCTGCTCCGCCCTGGTGGGCGCCTGACCTGCCAGAGTCGCCTCCCCCGACCGAACGCCTGCCGACCTGCCAGAGTCACCTCACGCCTCCGCCGAGCCAGAGTCGCCTCCGCTGACCCTCCAAGTCACCTACGCCTGTGACCCTCCAGAGTCATACGCCTCGCCGACCTGCCAGAGTCGCCTCCGCCGACCTCCAAGTCACTTTAGTCTCGTACCCTCCAGTCTCATGGCGGACTCAACAATGACTGCCAGAGTCCTGACGCCAAGCGGTTTACCCAGTGTCACAGTCTCTGCTGTTTCATCCGCCCCGCCCTGGTGGGCTCCTGTCTCATTTTCCCCACATGGACCTGGGCCTCTGTTCCCTCCCCGGTTCCACCGCCTCCTGGATTGTTCATGTGTGAAGCTTAAGCCGCTTTTGGGGGGGGGGGCTCTGTCAATCTGGTTGCCATTCCACCACATGACTCTTGCAACACTCACTGCACATCTCCACCTCAGACTACAACTCCCATCATTCACTGCACTAACGCAACTCCCAGCTGATCCATCATTCATTGCCTGACCAAGCTGCACCCATCACCCACTCTATATAAGCTTTGGACTCCATCTTCATTCACGGCAAAGGTTGTTTAGCCCTCTGACATTTCAAGCATTTTCCCTGCGTGTGTTTATGAACTGCCTAAACTCTGCCATTTGCGCCTGCCCTTTGACCCTGCCTGCCGTTTGATATCCTCTCTGTCTGCTGCCTGCCCCGACCTTTGTTGCCCCTGTTGCTGAACTGCCTTGCCTTCGTCAAGGTTACCGTCTCTGAACCTTGCCTGTCTGACCTCCTCTTGTTTAAAAGTGCATTTGGATAACCACTGCCTCTTCATTAATTATGTATTGTCCACAGAACTGTGTGGAAATTATGTGTGAATATCATTTTCCAAAAGTGTAGTAGTATTTGACTATTAAATTTAGACTAAGGGGAATCAAATATCGAAATCACATTGAGTAAAAAATCAAAAAGCTCCCAAAAATAGTCCTAGGTGTGTGACACCACAGAGTTGGAACCAATTAATCTAAATGAGCACAAGGCTTCAAAATTAAGGCTTTATCCGCCATTTTTATCTCTTTATCTAACTGGGGACCGTTTTAAATAATGCGTTTTATTTCTCCATAGAAATTGAAAAATGACTGAGTTGGCCTTCCTAATATTGTTGTCAGAAATAAACAAAGAGTGACAAGATATATTACCTTACTTCAGCTTTAGATAGAATAACTCTTCCAAATACTGTGAGATTTCTTCATATCAACGACACGTTTCTCAATATTAACCTCCTCTATCCTACGAACATCCTTAGATATTGTTAAACCCAAATATTTCCCCTCAGTCTGGACATTTATTGAGGCAATAGAGCTCTCTGGACAAGAGTGGATAGGCAACAGTACTCATTCCTTAATATTGAGAGACAAACCTGAAGCATCAGAAAAAGCATTAATTAATTTTAGTGCAATGTCAACCATACCTTTATCTTAAAAAAAATTTGCAGCATCGTCTGCAAATTGGCTAAATTTTGAATTCCTTTTCAAAAATCTTAATGCCTTGTAAATGTAAATCATTAACAATAGCCAAAGTGAGCATCTGGGTAGTTATAATAAATAGTTTTGGAGATATGGGACATCCTTGGCGTATTCCTCTAGATATCTTGAAGCTAGGAGTGATTTCAGATCCCAAAGACACTGAAATAGTTAAATCTGAATAAAACATTGTGATAATGTTACAAAATTTGTCTCCAAAACCCATACATTTTAATGTTTCTACAATAAAACAGTGCTCTAGCGAATCAAACGCTTTATAAAAATCAAGGAATAATATTAGACTCTCCTTATCTATCAGATGACTGTAATCCAACATATCAAGAATCAGTCTTGAATGAAAATGTATATTCTTCCCTTTATAAAGGCAGATTGACATTCACTGATCACCTTTGTCAAGCCACTGTTCAGGCGATTGGCATATACAAGAGCTAGTCATTTGTAATCCGTACACAAAAGGGTTATCGGTCTCCAATTATCGATCGAAAGTGGATCTTTATCAGCCTTTGGGATCAACGTAATGAGACCACGCTTCATTGTGGGAGAGAGGTTTTGTCTTAAAACATTCACCAAGGGCTTCAAATAAAAGCTGACGGATGTCTTTCCAAAAGAAGACATACAAATCGACAGTTAAGCGTCTAAGCCAGGTGACTTATCCTTGGACATATGAACGATAGCTTTATCCAACTCTTCAATTATTAAATCATCCTCCATAATACTTTTACAGTCGTCCTGAATTAAATCAATCCATCCTTGAATTGACTGAAAAAGGATTTACAGCTAGTCTCAGAGTATCTTGAACAATATGAGTTACTATAAATCTCTAACTGCCTTGTTAATTAGATCTAATTCTCCTGTAACAGCACCATTGATATTTAATTTAGACATTTTCTTTTTCGTTTGCCTTTGTTTCTCAAGATTAAAAAAGAAGCAGAATTTGTCTCACCCTCCTCGATCCTAGAGCGAATAAAAGCACCCTGAGCTTTATCTAAGAGTGAATAAAAGAGCGATCCTAGAGCGAATAAAAGCACCCTAGGCTTTATCTAAGAGTGAATAAAAGAGCGATCCTAGAGCGAATAAAAGCACCCTAGGCTTTATCTAAGAGTGAATAAAAGAGCGATCCTAGAGCGAATAAAAGCACCCTAGGCTTTATCTAAGAGTGAATAAAAGAGCGATCCTAGAGCGAATAAAAGCACCCTAGGCTTTATCTAAGAGTGAATAAAAGAGCGATCCTAGAGCGAATAAAAGCACCCCGAGCTTTATCTAAGAGCGAATAAAAGAGCGATCCTAGAGCGAATAAAAGCACCCGAGCTTTATCTAAGAGTGAATAAAAGAGCGATCCTAGAGCGAATAAAAGCACCCTAGGCTTTATCTAAGAGTGAATAAAAGAGCGATCCTAGAGCGAATAAAAGCACCCGAGCTTTATCTAAGAGTGAATAAAAGAGCGATCTAGAGCGAAATAAAAGCACCCTAGGCTTTATCTAAGAGTGAATAAAAGAGCGATCCTAGAGCGAATAAAAGCACCCCGAGCTTTATCTAAGAGTGAATAAAAGAGCGATCCTAGAGCGAATAAAAGCACCCCGAGCTTTATCTAAGAGTGAATAAAAGAGCGATCCTAGAGCGAATAAAAGCACCCCGAGCTTTATCTAAGAGTGAATAAAAGAGCGATCCTAGAGCGAATAAAAGCACCCGAGCTTTATCTAAGAGTGAATAAAAGAGCGATCCTAGAGCGAATAAAAGCACCCTAGGCTTTATCTAAGAGTGAATAAAAGAGCGATCCTAGAGCGAATAAAAGCACCCGAGCTTTATCTAAGAGCGAATAAAAGAGCGATCCTAGAGCGAATAAAAGAGCGATCCTAGAGCGAATAAAAGCACCCTAGCTTTATCTAAGAGCGAATAAAAGAGCGATCCTAGAGCGAATAAAAGCACCCCGAGCTTTATCTAAGAGCGAATAAAAGAGCGATCCTAGAGCGAATAAAAGCACCCGAGCTTTATCTAAGAGCGAATAAAAGAGCTTAGGCGAATAAAAGCCCCGAGCTTTATCTAAGAGTGAATAAAAGAGCGATCCTAGAGCGAATAAAAGCACCGAGCTTTATCTAGAGTGAATAAAAGAGCTTAGAGCGAATAAAAGCACCCTAGGCTATCTAGAGTGAATAAAAGAGCGATCTAGAGCGAATAAAAGCCCCCCAGCTTTATAAGAGCGAATAAAAGAGCTATCTAGAGCGAAAAAGCACCCCGAGCTATCTAAAGCAATAAAAGAGCGATCTAGAGCGAATAAAAGCCCCGAGCTTTATCTAAGAGCGAATAAAAGATCCTAGCGATAAAAGCCCCGAGCTATTAAGAGCGAATAAAAGCACCTAGAGCGAATAAAAGCACCCGAGCTTTATCTAAGAGCGAATAAAAGAGCGATAAAGCGAATAAAAGACCCTAGCTTTATCTAAGATGAATAAAAGAGCGATCTAGAGCGAATAAAAGCACCCGAGCTTTATCTAAGAGTGAATAAAAGAGCGATCCTAGAGCGAATAAAAGCACCTAGGCTTTATCTAAGAGCGAATAAAGAGCGATTAGAGCGAATAAAAGCACCCGAGCTATCTAGAGCGAATAAAAGAGCGATCTAGAGCGAATAAAAGCACCCGAGCTTTATCTAAGAGCGAATAAAAGAGCGATCCTAGAGCGAATAAAAGCACCCGAGCTTTATCTAAGAGCGAATAAAAGAGCGATCCTAGAGCGAATAAAAGCACCCTAGGCTTTATCTAAGAGTGAAATAAAGAGCTTAGAGCGAATAAAAGCACCCTAGGCTATCTAGAGTGAATAAAAGAGCGATCTAGAGCGAATAAAAGACCCCGCTTTATCTAAGAGCGAATAAAAGAGCGATCTAGAGCGAATAAAAGCACCTAGGCTTTATCTAAGGCTTTATCTAAGAGTGAATAAAAGAGCGATCCTAGAGCGAATAAAAGCACCCCGAGCTTTATCTAAGAGTGAATAAAAGAGCTATCCTAGAGCGATAAAAGACCCGCTTTATCTAAGAGCGAATAAGAGCTATCTAGAGCGAATAAAGCACCACCCCAGCTTTATCTAAGAGTGAATAAAAGAGCGAATAAAAGAGCCTAGATCCTAGAAATAAAAGCACCCGAGCTAAAGCACCCGAGCTTATCTAAGCGGAATAAAAGTGAATAAAGAGAGCGATCCTAGAGCGAATAAAACCCCGGCTTTATCTAAGAGAGAATAAAAGAGCTTTATCTAAGAGCGAATAAAAGAGCGATCCAGAGCGGATAAAAGACCAGCTTTATCTAAGAGCGATAAAAGCACCTAGAGCGGCTTTAATAAAAGAGTGAATAAAAGAGCACCCTAGCTAGAGCGAATAAAAGCACCTAGGCTATCTAGAGTGAATAAAAGAGCGATCCTAGAGCGAATAAAAGACCCTAGCTTTATCTAAGATGAATAAAAGAGCGATCTAGAGCGAATAAAAGCACCCTAGGCTTTATCTAAGAGCGAATAAAAGAGCGATTAGAGCGAATAAAAGCACCCGAGCTATCTAGAGTGAATAAAAGAGCGATCCTAGAGCGAATAAAAGCACCGAGCTTTATCTAGCGAAAAAGAGCGATTAGAGCGAATAAAAGCACCCGAGCTTTATCTAAGAGCGAATAAAAGAGCGATCCTAGAGCGAATAAAAGCACCCCGAGCTTTATCTAAGAGCGAATAAAAGAGCGATCCTAGAGCGAATAAAAGCACCCCGAGCTTTATCTGAGAATAAATTATCTTGATTTGTGAGATTTTCTAATTGGGCTTTTCCTCACTAGGCAACACAGCTTTAGAGCATATAATGTTAATACTAGTAACAATTTCCTTTCGTTTAAGCCACATTTGCTTAGAAGAATATTTCCCCATTTTAATTGCTGCTTCTTTAACTTTGAATTGAAACCACTCCCATTTATTTAATAGTGACGAATCAACAATGAGATTTTTAACTTCTTCACAGAAGTCATTGTTACGCAAAAGATTACCAAATGATGTTTTGAGGTCGCTTGATATTATTTATGGTAAGGACCAGAGTTACCGAGCGATGGTCTGTTAGGGGAGCTGTAGAGATTTCACATTTAGAGATATTATCAAACCAGTTCAATGGAATAAGCCAGTAGTCCAACCTGAAGCACTGCCCGTTGTTAGATGATTGAACATGTGTATTATTGTCTAACATCTGAATGATTTCACCTCCAGCAGTCAATCAAATTTGTATTTGAAACCAGGCTATTGAAAATGTCATCAAAAGTGTGATGGTGCCCTCTAGAGGGAAGACGGTCAACTGAGTTGTCTGGGACCAAATTAAAATATGATAACTTCATCCGTTGAATATGTCACCTTCCATTGGTTAATCTTAACACATAAGTCAGCATAAAATAGTTTGTTTAGGGCTCTGCTATTGTAACCATATACACATACCAAGATTAATTTAACCCCGTCAATCTCCACAGTCACCATTAACCAATGACCATTTGTATCACTTTTATGGTCAACAATTGAGCCTTGAAACCTATAAAACAAAATCATAACCCCAGCTGAATGAGATGTCCCATGGCCAGAGCCGATCCTCCCTATACGCAGAATACGTAAGCTGCATAGGGCCCCCGAAACACCAGGGGGCCCCCTTGCTCTCAAACATGATTTCATTTTAGTTTTGTTTTGTAATTTGGCCAGCGGCTATGAAAACATGAATGATAATTTATTGTAATACGGCGCTGACGCCCTTTCTACGTGAAAAACAGTCAAATCATGTAATGTGCATTTCGTAAAGTCTCTTGCTCGAGACTAAAAACGGATTGAATGTATAGCGAGCCGTGGAAGAGACATGTTTCTCGAGCCGAGACGGAGTGAAACACGGATAAATGCGTCATCCATTTTTTGGGTTAACTCATGTACAGCCCGGAGGACAGCGTTTACCTGTCTTCTTTGGCGTAGTCATCTTGTACTTTGCTTCTTTTAGTTTTTTTGTTTTTTTATCAGTGTGTGGTCCCAGTTAACCTTATCTTCTTTGGACATGGCCTTGTCCTCAATCATGTCTTCGTCGCAGGCTTCATGAAGAGCGAACAAGTTGTAGTCATGGTCCGCCATCATTTTTACATTGCAATTAAGTGTTCAAAAACGTTACATTCACTTCACGCTGAATTCTTTTATATTATTTAATACTCTTTTAAGGTATTTTAAAGTGTATTTTTTTCACAGGGATAAATGTAATCATTTGCATTGAATATTTAGGCCTGATGTTCAGTGTGCCATCGTTATAAAATCAGAGAGGTTGATGCTACAACTTTGATTATTTCAGACAAGTTTTAAATGGTGTAAACCATTTAAATATTAAGTCCATATTAAGGCCACAGATTGCATATTTCCATGACGGTAAGTGTTTTTCAGCCGTGCCGCTGTACGTGGTCAGTCAGGGTGTGTCTGTGACCGGGCATTGCTTCTGAAGCTGAGGGTCACTGCAGGGACGTCCTGTGTTTATACACTAGAGGAGCATTACCCTCCTCTTTAAATTGACTGTGACATCTAAAAATGACTGCTGTGTGATTTCATTGGGACTTTTGGACCTCCATGAGGTCTTAGAGAGCACAGGATTGACTATTTCCCTGTCATTTAGGTTGTGTGTGTGATTCAACAGCTTCTTTGCTGTGTCCACAGTCTGCTTCAAGCAACACGTCACTAGTACTACTATGTGACTATTTCTGGAATAAAGTCCAAAAGATTTGTTATGTTTCTGAAAGAAGTCTCTTATGTTCACCAAGGCTGCATGTATTTGATGGAAAACACTGTGAAAACAGTAATAATTTGAAATATTATTACAGTAAAAAATTACAAAGTATATTTTTTTAAATGTAATTTATTCCTGTGATGTTAATGTTGAATTTTCAGCATCATTACTCCAGTCTTCAGTGTCACATGATCCTTCAGAAATCATTATCATATACTGATTTACTGCTCAAGAAACATTTCTGATTATTATAAATGTTGAAAACACGTGATGTGACCCTAGATCACAAAACCAGTCAGAATGGTAAATATTTTTTTGAAATTGAGATGTATACATTATCTAAAAGCTGAATACAAAATATTTCCATTGATATATGTTTTTTTAGGATCGGATAATATTTGGCCGAGATACAACTATTTGAAAATCTGGAATCGGGGGGTGCAAAACTAATTGCAATATTGAGAAAATCAGCTTTAAATTTGTCAGAATAAAGTTCTTAGCCATGCAAATTACTAATCAAAAATTAAGCTTTGATATATTCACTGTAGGAAATTTACAAAATATCTTCATGGAACATGATCTTTACTTAATATACTAATGATTTTGGGCATAAAAGAAAAATATATAATATGGTAACACACCCTCAAAATGAGCTATTGGAGATTCTAATAATTGAAATTACCTTTGACGTATTATTTTGATACAACCGTATTGGAATAATCTACCGGTGTTTTTTGTATGAATAATTACGATGTTTTTTTAATGTTTTTATTTTTTAATAAGTCTCCTATGCTCACCAAGTCTGCATTTATTTGATCAAAAATACAATCAAATTCTGAAATATTATTACAATTTAAAATAACAGTTTAAGTATCTTTTGAAATTTAATTTATTCCTGTGATGAAAAGCTGAATTGCTGAGTAATGATACTGAAAATTCAGCTTGGTATCACAGGAATAATATACATATTAAAATATACTCAAATATAAAACAGTTATTTGAAATTTTAATAATATTTCACAATATTGCTGTTTTTACTGTATTTGTTATCAAATAAATGCAGCCTTGGTGAACATAAGAGACCTCTGGCCTGTAGTGTATTACTTCATTACTTAATCTATTATTCATAATTAACCAAATCATATTTCTCTCTGATCTTCATTTCAGGACGCCTGATGAGATCGGTCCAGAAGTCAGCTTTTATGAAGACATGGAAGTAGCTGTTTTTGCATAAACATTTGATTATGTTTAAAAAAAATACTGGAAGAACATAATACTAAATATGCTAGAATAATTTTTTTATCATATTGTTAAACAAAACAATTGTGAATTGTGTGGAGAACGTCTTACTTTGTGTGTGTCCCTGTGTCACGCTGTAAATAAGTTGTCCTGTTAAAGAAATGCGTTTGCTGTATTTAGTGCTTGTGTGTTTGGGTTTGATCTGTCGTTAGTGCGCTTCAGTTTACAGGTGAACAGTCCACTGATTGACACGCTTTCATCAAAGTGGAGCAATGCTATCAATAACTCTGAGTCAGATCCTGTTCATGAATACTCTTGATTTGAACAGTTTCTGGTCCAAAGACATCATGTGTCTGTGGTCTGCACAGCAGGTGATGTTTAGTATAGCTAGAAGGTAAGAGTTCAACACAGTAGAATGATTAAGTTTTATGGTATGTATTAATTAGGCTGATGCATGCAGCTCTTAGGGTGAATCCCATTTCTCTGTCTTACCCCTTCCCCTTCGTCTTACCCCTAGCCCTTGTCCCTCGAAACCGAGTGGTAAGCGCTAGGGGTGAAAACATACCCCTATGAAACGAGACGCCACTTGGTTACTGTTACGTCATCATACATCGTCGCTAGCTGCTGCTACGTCACCAGAGGAGACAAGTGTTGATCACAAACTCTCCGTCTAAAAGTGTGTGTTTGTCGATTGCGTGGGTTTTAGTGATGTTTTCTCTATTCAGAGAAATGCGGGACTGTTGTGCAAATCAGCAATGTAACGTTAGCGTGGAAAAATAGCGATTTTTAAAAACGTTTCAATTAAAAGCATGGTTGCAAATATATATGTAAGTTACAGGACTGTCGTAATTTTTAAATAAATTATTTAAGCCGAAAATACATCAATTTATGGGACTCTCTGGATGATCGCAGTGTGTTCTGGGTACCCCTTGGTTTCAAGTAAGCTCGCGAAAATGCTTGGTTTTAAGGGGTATCTTCCCCTTACCCCCTACCCCTCGATCAAAACCAGAATTGGGACAGCCCTTACTCAGGCTTTTACTCCAAAAAAAGTATAGATTAAGTTGTTAACGAGTTAATCATGCATTTTAAAGACAGTATTATTCACTGAGCATGAATTATAAATATGTTTACAAACATAGCTCAAATGAAATACCACGAGCCTGGAGTCTGTGGTTCTAATGTGTGAAGAATGAAGAGTATTCAAGCGGCTTCATCCAGAACATGGTTTAGTTGAAGGCTGTTGGTTTATAATCTGTCACATGTGCATTTATGGACTGTTTCAAAACTGATTTAGTTTCACCTTGGATGAAGAAACCCACTATTACCACATAACATATTGTTCCAGTTATGAACATCAAAATTAAATTGCGTAATAATATACAAGAGACCGTGCTTTACATTGTGAAAAAAGTCAATAAGTGTGCCTAACTGTATTGAATCTGCATTTGTAGTGGTTTCAAATCTTATATTTTTTAAAAACTGCATGCATATAATATAATATTAATGAAATAAAAGGGCATTAAAGAGTATAGTTTCATTACTCTTTCTTAATACACATAAGAACACTTTTAAAATACATTTTGTAAGTTTAACTGTATATTATTTAATATTACATTTCAAGTTAATATATCTTTAATGTAATACATTGTATTCAGAATATATTTAAATACATTATGTACGTATGACATATATTTTAGTTTACCATAAATGCTTGTCATTACATCCAATTTAATCATATTTCAAAGACAATCAAAGTAATTGGGAAAATACATACAAAGATGTACTGTACTTAAATCCAACTTAAGTGAGTCAAGAAAGTTGTCTTAAGTTCCACTAACTGCATTTAAATTATATACACGGTTTGGAATAATTAAGAAAAAAAATGTACATGGTTAAATTTTTTTAATAAGTCCTTTACGCTCACCAAGTCTGCATTTTTTAAATAATAAAAAATAGTGACATTTTAAAACATTTTTACAATTTAAAATAACACTTATTTGAATATATTTTGAAATGAAATGTATTCTTGTGATGAAAAGCTGAATATTCAGCATCATTCAGCATCATAAATATTTCATATTAAAATATATTCAAGTAGAAAGTTACATACAAATATGTGCTGTACTTAAATCCTACTTAAGTAGGTCAAAAAAGTTCTCTCAAGTTCAACTTACTGCATTTAATGTACATTTTGAACTATAACACATTTGAATGTAATTGTAAGTAACATACAATTAAGTGTCTGAAAATGTAACATTCATAATATTACTCTTTTTAAAAGTATTAAAACCGAACACACTGCCTCTTTTAAAACAATTACTGCATATGAAGTGTGTCAAACTTTGACATATAAACTAATGTTGGTCTTTGGTGTATGTTGCATATGGGATGCTGCTTTGACCAATCAGGACCAGATCTATCCGTTTCAAAATAACCACAGTCATGCATAGTGTCTAGGGGTGTAACGATTCATCGATATGGATCGATATATTGATACAATGTATGACGATACGATGCATCGATGCCACGCGTAAAATGTCTGTAAAAAGGCACCTTTATTTTGGCAATGTCCACATTTTCACATAATGTCCGTCTGTGTATTACCACCAACGCGTGCATTCTCGTTCAATCTCACGTGTCAGGACTCGATATAAGGACTGCCCGAAGGCACAAGGCGAGCATATAAAACTCTCGGGATTGTGGGCGGAACAATCGCGCGCTGTGTGAGAAGTTTTCCCCGCACTGAAGCGCACGCACACACACACACATCTGAAGCGCGCGCACACAGACAGCCGCGTCAACTCCGCGCGAATACTGAGCTCTCCTCCGCTTTTGTGTGCATGGATGAATAAATTCAGACAAAACTACATAAAAATGCATGTTTTGGCTAATATCCTTGTAAACAGTAGGTTAAGAAAAGCATGTCTTAATGTAAACAGTGGAGAAAAGGCATGTGTATCATTATATTAAATCTGTGCTTTCATTCTTAAAGTGAAAGAAAACTAATAAGAAATATAATGCTGTCAAAGAAAAATACAAGTGCTCACTGCTCCTGACTAAATAACCTTTGTAACATCAAAAAGCATTCATTTACAGGCTATTTAATTTAAACAGTGAAGACTACGCAGTTATTTTACATTTGATTATTGCATTTCTGTAGCGTACCTGAAAATGTATTTTGACTGAGCTGAAAAACCTGAAAAGCACTGTTTATTGTTCTATTGTATTTATTTTCTGCTATTGCTTGTAATTTGGGTATCTGTAGAAAAGATGTTTAGCACTGAGCCCATAGTAGCATTTCCAGATTTATGTTCATGTTTGGTTACATTTGTGAGTTAATAAAAATGTAGATGGTTGTTTAAAATAGGTATATAATATGATAATATCGATATATCGATCGATATACTCCTGTATCGAATCGAATCGAATCTTATCGTAAATTTTTTTGAGGAATCAGCAAATCTCGTATCGCTGGGTATGAGAATCGATATCGAATCGAATCGTGACAAACCATCTGATTTACACCCCTAATAGTGTCCTGAATATCTTTGGACAGTCCCTGTTTCATGATGTAGGCCCTTGCCTCTTCAATCTGAGAATCAATGGCAGTGAAGGAGGTGTGCTGGCAGGATGCCTGTTTGTGACTGCGAGTGAGGGAATGTGTTATTCTTTTAATTGAATTGTGGGAGCTGTTGAGCTCTGTCTGATAGCTGTTTCTCACTAAGCCCGATAACAAGGCCCTGTTGGGCCGGGACTAAAGCCACGGCACTGACGAACAAAAGACAGGAGCTTTAGTCAGGGGGGCGCAAACTGCTGACTCTCAGCGCCAGCTAATGCAGCATTCTGTCCTGTCTCCCTGTTGTCCACTCTCATTCACTTTTGACCCCAACAAAGAAACCCGAAATCACACTCTCGGTGTCTACCTCCGACCCCTCCTGTATCGGTTTGCCCTCTCTTCCCGAGTCAGTGACCGTCTCCGCTACATGCTCACAGCACCCGGCCCGAGGTCTGACCCGTATCATGCGTGTTCGGTGTGTGTGAGCGTGTATCTGGTCTTCTGCCATGTGTGAGTGTCTGCGAGGGATCTTCCGTGGCTCCTGGACACCTTCTTCAGATGCAGGTGGGTTTGCTCACATACCCCTCGTGAAAAAGAAGTGTGCTCAACTGTATTGAATGTTCACTTGTGGTGTGCTTCGAATCGTACAAGTCAATATAATATTAATGAAATAAAACAGTGGTTCCCAACCATGTTTTCTATGTCTCCTTAATCAAACACACCTGATTCAGGTAATCAGCTCAGAGGCCGTTTCTCAAACGCACGGCTGCATCCTCCGTAGGTCTCATTTGTAGGCTGCATACGTCATAAAGAAGATCTTATTTTACAATATTAAAAGTTATACATTTGACCATTATTCTTAGTTACGTGCAAATTGTTGTAATATGCTTTTGACTGGCAAATGTAATGCTCAGTTAAGTGAAATAGACCAGGCTTTACGGCGTATGCGACCTACGGAGGATGCAGCCGTGCGTTTGAGAAACAGCCTGAGAGAGCAAGAACTGAAATGGGTGTATTAGACAAAGGAGAGATACAACATATACAGTGTTGGGGGGGGGGGGGGGGGGGGGCTCGGGAACGTGTTTGGGAAGCACTGAAATAAAAGACTACTTAAGTGCACTTAAAGGAGATCCTTTCATGACAATGCTTCTTAACACACTTCTAAGTAGTGCACTTTGTGATGTCTAATTCAAAGTTTTACTTTCAAGTACATTTTGTGTTGACTAATACTAAAGCAGATGTAAAGTACTTGATTATAATTTGAACTTTAGTTTTATTTGATATTACATTAAAAGTTCATATATTTTAATGCACTCTATAAGTCACTTTACCATTACATATATGTTTAAATGCATGACATACACGTTTCAATAGAAATTACATTAAAGTATATTTTAGTTTACCATGAACGAATTTGGAAGTACACTTTAACCATATTTCAAATAAAAAATTATGAAATTACATATAAAGCTGTACTTAAGTGACACTTAAAAAAGACTATAATACACTTTAATTGTAAATAACATTCAATTAAGTGTCAAAAACATTGCATTCAATTCACAATTAAGCATATTATTTTTGTATAGTATAATATTTCTGTAATAATTACTGTTTTTAAAGTATGCTACAATCACAAGGGACTGCATGTCATATATTCGCCGTGATAACAGTCATGCTGTATAAAGGATCAGAAGTTCAGTGTTATTTAACCTGTCTTGTGCTCTTGTAAATGAAGATGAGATTTAGAGTAGACACTTACAGGTGTCATTAGTGTATAATGGGCTCATTATCAGCACAATAATGACTAACTGCTTACAGAAGTTAGAAGTGTGTGGCTAGTGCATTGTCCTCAATTTCATACGCTGGAAGTTGAAGATGGTTAAGTTCATTATAAGCTCATTTTAGTAGATCCAGTGATATACTGTTGGATCCAGATCAGAAGACGCTTTGGTGGCATTCTCAGACTTCTCCTTAAATCAAATCGTCTCTTATAAGTTTCAGATCATGACGCTGTATTGTCATGACTTATTCAAATTTAATCCTCTGTAACATGTTTTCATTAACATGCAAGTACATTCAGGTCACACTTAAGTATATTAAGTGTCATCTCAAAAGTGTGCTAAAGTGCATTTCTTTTACAAGGGTGGTCAAGCTCTGACACCTTAACGTTACTAATTAAAACTTGGTTATATACACAATGACAAGAACATCAACAGAAAATGAAGAGCTAAAGATATCAATCGCT